>JACJUY010006251.1:35155-52664 GCA_014220935.1 Platorchestia sp. MABIK | reverse complement strand
TATATAACAGTTCCAGAACACAACTAATGGCAACGACTAAATTTAAAATTTTTAGCCTCACACAATGCAAGTTGCATGAGCTAACCTTCAGGCTGGCTTGCTGCCAAACATTTCAGGTCTCCATCCTCGTTAGCAGAATTTTGCGTTTCACGTTGCCATTCATATCAATTTATTCTGCATCGGAGATTTACAGAGCTATACTTTGAAGAAATGAAAAAGATTTAAAATTTTGATTGGCCATGTGGGATGATTTCTTTTGCTTTGATCCAAATTCGCCCTTTTATTCTTCCGCTGAACTCATGGTTGAACTTTTCTCAATTTTTAGGGTCGCTGAAGGTTCTAGTCATTGAAATTTAAGTAAAAATCAGAAATTGCACAATCGTACTCTGTAAAACCATAAACTGAAGAATGGTGAACTGTAAAATCGCAAAGTGTAAAATCTTAAACTGTAAAATAGTAAACAATAGAATCATAAACTGTAAAATCATAAACTGTAAAATAGTAAACAATAGAATCATAAACTGTAAAATCTCAAACTGTAAAATAGTAAACAATAGAATCATAAACTGTAAAATCATAAACTGTAAAATCATAAACTGTAAAATAGTAAACAATAGAATCATAAACTGAAAAATCTTAAACTGCAAAATCATAAACTGTAGAATCGTAAACTGTAAAATAGTAGACAGTAGAATCGTAAATTGTAAAATCGTAAACTGTAAAATCGTAAAATGTAAAATCGTAAAATGTAAAATCGTAAACTGCAAAATCGTAAGCTGTAAAAATCGTTTCCTATTAGCTAATAAAGAGTATAACTCAACGAGACGGTTTAATTCAACTGTGCATCATTCATGGTATTATTTTAGTTATTTATGCAAGGGTATGCATGAACCAACGGTAGTACCAATGCCAGTGTGATGCCATCAATGATCCATTAATAGCAACGCGTTTGTTCACAAGCAGCATAGAAGACCCAAACTAATCAAGACGATTGTTTGAGAGCATCTCAGGATTTTTGTGTTCTAATCAAGAACTTACCTAATTAAAATTAATACGTAGTTCATCGAAAAATAAATTTGCATGTGTATGTGTGTGTGTGCGCGCGGTCGTCTGTGTATGAGGTTTCCCTGAGTAAATGTGTCGTTGTGTGTGCTTGTGAGTGGTTGCGTGAGTAAGCGAATTAATGAGGGTTCATCTAGGCTTTTCTAAAATTGTGTACTGTTTATTGATTTCATTTTTTTTGTGTTGCCTAAGTTTGACTTTCTTCTTTTTTCATGTTGTAGGACTGATGATGTAATTCTAATATTCCAGAACGTATGAAATAAACAATGATATTTTAATATTGGTTTTCATTTTCATCGTACGCGTGAGATTCTCAAGAATCGACCTGATGGAATTAAAAAGTGACTTTCTTCGTAAAACTTTTTTTTTACAGATTTTTCAAATGAACTTCCAATCAAGGTTTTCAAAACTAAATCAGACGTCCATTCTCGCTTTAATTACCCTCTAGCTCATCAGATATTATAAAAACTCTGGCATTCATTTTCTATAAATGAACTTCTCATAACCCAAACTCTAAAAGGAAATGCTAGTTAAACATGCTTAATATGTAAGCCCCTGAAGCCCTGTGGACTATGTAAGAACTTGAATGATTTGTGAGAAGATAAGTGAGGTAAAGGGAGAGTGAATGGTTTTAAGGAGAATGTAGCGCGACTCCAATGAAGCGTGTGGATGAAATTGTGGATGAGGATATTAGGTAAACGAAACAACCACAAAAAACTGTGAAACGTCATATGAAGAGGAAGTGATTTTAAAATAACATTAAAACTGTTTAGTTTACTGTTTGAAAGTGATAGAATGGCATGAAATTTTAAATTTATTCAATGCTGAAGCAGGAGAAGATTTGCAGAGCGATATATCTACAGAGTCGCCAACAAGTAGACAATCGTGATGACAGGCCTCTAGAAAGCATAAACGGTGGTATTGAAAGTAGTAAACATTGCGAGAAAAGGAAGATCAGATCCGCTACCAGGCAAAGTATTTTCTTGCTTTGCCGAATTAAATTGCAATCTCAAGGAGAAAAGTTCCTCGGCATTATGGGAAGAGTTGTTTAAGATGAAGCGTATTGAAAGGTAAGAAGGGTATGACTATACAGGACCAGTGGAAAAGTATAGCAAGTGATGCAGATGAAAAGTATAGTAGTGCAGTTGTGATGATGTAATGATTGAGCTTGGCAGATTGTAAACATAATGCAAAAGACTTCTAGGGGTGGAAAACCATGGGTCAGATAATGGACATGAGACAGATTGACGGTGCAGGGGCTGTAAGTGGCATAATTATAGGTCACATTTCGTTTCTGGCATGATACAATTCATGGGAATCTAAAGCGTGTGTGAAACCCATCGTCAGAGCAAATTGATAGGAATGTGCAAAGCAATTCCTGAGATATTGGTCTATTGCGTGTAGTTGGTAATGTACTGTGGGCGTTAGCAAACTGATAAGTGAAATTGTTCGCTACCTGGCGGCAATAGGTCTTGCGAACGCGATAAGGGTTCAAAGTCCTCTAGCACAAGATGTATGGTGGGTGAATCGCATGTTTCAGTTTTACAACTCTGTGTAAAGTGTTTGGCAACGGGGAAAGTGGGCTCTAAATCCACGAGTAGCTTGATAACATAGACTGGAAATACGAGAGGGCTTTCGTTGAAGCTGATAGACCACTGAAAAGACTGAAAAGAATGGTTTATTTGACTACCTGAATTTCGACAACAAACCAGTTTAGTCACTGTCTTCTGAAGCAAATACGGCTTACTGGGTGGCCTACAAAATCATTATAGTAGACGTAAAATATGCAAAATGTGATAAATGCTTCAAGGCAAGAATATTGAAGGCTGATTTTTATCAAAACGTAAAGCTATCAAGGGAAACGAAGGAAAATAATTTAAAATTTGCCTCTGGCTTATGGCGATAGTATTTTCTCGCCAGTTTCTCAAGGAAAGTTGAAAACTAATTGTTGACGGATGGCTCTTGAATGATAGAAAACGTGAGATAGTAAATTCAGAGCAAATGGGAGAAATGCCGAGTGGTGGTATGTTGTAGGCAACTGGCCAGTGCAGATGTAATGCAATTGCTTCAATGAATAGTTAATTGAAACGCGATTTATTGTCATATTTGAGGAATGTACATCAGTGGGAAAAGTTGTGGCAACTGCGACTTACCTCAATTACTGTATGGTTGAACGTATGACAAACCCTTCTTTATTCTTAGCATCATATGCGAAAGCAAGGAAGGACTTTCCGACTTGCAAAATGTTGACCCATGATCATTTGTGACGATGTCGTACCTACCATGTTCTTTCTGGGGTGTATTTTTGTTTCCTTGGCAAATCTTTCCATGCGAGCCACCACTCAGCCTTCCTCTCATTTTCTTTGAACTTACTATCTCATGTTCTCTATCATTCAAGTGCCATTCCTCAGCAATCTATCTTCAATTTTCCTTAAGAACAAAACCCCGACCAATTCTTGATTTCTGTAATCTATCGTATAATTTCATGAATTGTATCAGCAGTACAATTAGTGAGGGTTGGATTAAAAGAATAATTTATCTACCGGGTCACAAATCTGGCAGCACAGGCATAAATGTATTTCCTGTTCTCATGTTTGCTAATGTTTTTGTACATACGAGTAGCAGACAAAAAAATTACCCTAATTGGAAACCGGTTTACATCATTATTCGCTACTCCTTCTTTTACATTTTTCACTCCTTCATTATTTTACATTATTCACTCCTTCATTCGCTACTCCTTCTTATTTTGTTGCCATTCAGATGTTATTCTAGTCTCGAAAATTGAAGTTAAGTCAATTTAAATAAATAAATCATTCTTATTGAGAACAAAACCAGAATCTCAGTGGAAAGATTGACAAATGCATTCACTTTCGGTGTTATTTTTCAAGCATTTTTCAGGGCTTGCTCCTAACCAAAATCTATAATGGAAAGTATTCATTTTTAAGGAAAAATGTTTTTCAATCAACAAAGGTCACTTGCCGTTTTTAAAATCGGTTCTAGATCTTCCCTCATCAGCAGAAACCTTTGTTTTACGACCAATCATTTTCTAAAAGACTGGTTTTCATCATCAGTTCTTGAGGTCAGGTTTGAAGAACTGTAGCCTAGAGTCGTTCAGATAATAACTTTAATCATAAGTTTACTAAAGATGATGATGAGTGTGCTTCTTTTAAGGATGAATAAGAAAAACACCTTACGAAATCTTTAAGATGATATCCATGTGTACCAGTGATACTGCAAGAGAAAATAAACTGCGCTGATTGAGATTTCGCACTGTCTTCAGTATGAACAGACGGTTGTCTTGAAATCGCTTCCTCAAGAAAACTTCTTCCACTGACATTGTTAATAATAACGAACAAATTTAAATTTAATAATTTTATGATTATTCCTAGGAAATATACTTGTTTTATGTAAGTACCTGAAAGAAAAGTTGAATTGTTTCATTCATGACAGAACAGCGCTGAGTTAAGAAAAATGCATGTTAAACTCGAATATTAACTGCTTACTAAACTGATGAGGTCTTCTTTTCAGGTTAACCTTATAAATGTGTTCTCCTCAGAAACAACAGTTACTCATTTATATAGTATTCTGCTATTGTGTTCCAAATGAATCCTGATAAGATTAAAAAATCTCCGGTAACGATATATCGATTTAAAGGAAGAGTTTTAGTGAAATGCACATTTTAGAATCATTGCATATATAAAGGTCGAAGCGGTAATCATTGACACTTTCAGTTCATTTTACTTGTGTATCTTCACTTAGCTTACAAATCTGCGTTCTTGTACTGTATAACTCTCATAAATGAACCTTGTATTGCCTCGTTTTCCAGCTCATGATTGGGATTATCCCAAAACGTTCTTATAAAGAAAAATGTAGTATCCATGTAACGATATTTAATAAAAGAATTAGCAGCTATGATCAGAGAATTCAACTCCAGACAGAATTGATTCTGATGTGTACAAAGGGATAGTTTTGTCGTTCGAAATGTCAAGACAGGAGTAGTTCTTGTTCGTCATCGTAAAAATTTATTCCATCACCTTAAAACCATAATTTTATAATAGAGTATACCGCACACATTCCAACATATATCTTGAATATGTTTTTTAGTGCTGTCCGGTAAAAAAGTTATGTCCGTTTTTTATCTAAAAACAGCTATCAAATACTTTCTTTAGTGACGTTCTGCAAAAAATGTGTGAACTTTTTTATCCAAAAACAGCTCATGGATATGTTTGAGTGTTTTGCCGTTATAGGATTATTTCGCTTTTTCATCCAGAAACTGTTTTCGGGTTCGACAAAATGACATGTCAGTGAATAGAAAATTTGTCTGAAATAAAATCAGATATCTGCTACTAAGCGACAAATTGTGCGCCAGTGCTTTGAACGAGCATTTTGTTCCCTCGCAGGAGTTAGGCTTTGAGAAAAATATTCAAGTGGAAGGTGTACAATACTCTTCCATCACATTTACTGGAAAAATTCCCCCCTTTATGTCTCGTTTTCCATTGGAACCGAAAGGCTCAAATAAAACAGCCATGATAAATATAATAGATGAAGTTGCCTCCCCTTACTTAACTCAGGCGATTTGCTGCTGCCGGAGAAAGGTAGCTACCTGGGAAGAGAAGAGCAACTCTGTTCTCTGGTTGTGAGGGTTATGAGACTACGTGTAGATGTGCAAAGAGCCTGGCCATGCCGAACTCTAAACTTTGAAATTTTTGTTATCCTTTAAAGAATCAATGGAGTTTCTAATTCGCTGTGCGGTATTATCAGCATATGAATTCTATCAATCTCGAAAATACTTATAAGCCTTGAGCTAAGTAAACAAGTTTCTGAATATTGGTATTATCTGCATATTATATATTTGGGAATTAGCATGTGCAGAGACTCCAGGCTTCATCAACAGAAATAAAGCTCTATCACTCTACAAGGCTAGATTTGACAGCAAAATAATCACAAGGCACATAACTTTGCATTCATTTTCATTGAAACAGAGAAAAATGAGCGGCAAATGCAGCCATGTGGGCTCTTGTAAACTTCCAGCCCGATTAACTAATTAATCGTCCCCCTCACGAGTTGAGCCTCTCTTAGGACTGCAGGATCTAGTGGCTCCGATACGGCAGCCTCTATTCAGCACTTGAAGGTTAACCTTATATGAATAAAAACGAGGCGTTTTCTTTGATGAAACCATCACTTTAAAATATAAAAATCAAAAGTACGGCAAATGCAAAGCGTTAGGAAGGATTTGTGAAATCTTTTTTAATTTTTCTGAGCGTCATGCATTCCACTCTCAACTATTCTGATGTTGTGTTTTGGAAACATTAAAGCCGGAAAATAATCACGCGTGCGAAACAAACTGATCTGACACAACCAACTTTCTGCGAAATCGCTCCAATTTCAATTAAATAGGACCTTGCATTTTCTTGCAGCATGTTTACCGTACTGAAGCATCGTGATACCGAGGCAGAGCTTGTTAGCGGCAGTTTGTTTAGCAAAGCTCTGACATATTCGATAATGCTACAGTTCGTTTAAGGTAATACGTTAAGTCCTCTATCACGGTGGTTGACTCAAGCGTGCGCGCTGATTGGCCATAAAGGTGATGGGTCGCTTGCGAGGCTGGTATTGGTCATTTGGTGGCAGTTGAGGTCTCGTGCTGATAGCTGGTAACATTGACGGACGGCCCGACACACGACTCGGGATTGGGTAGCGTCTCTCTAACGAGCCACCGGCACGCCAGTGCGACGGCGGTCATGGGGGATGGCAAGAAGCCCGAGAAGAAAATAGAGCTCATGGCCCCCGCCCAATGATCGAATAAATGTTGAATGAGGGCAAGCGAAAGTAGTGCAGGATGAACAGTGAGGGCAAGTGAAAGTATAGCGAAGTATGAACAGCGAGGGCAAGTGGAAGTAGCGAAGTATGAACAGCGAGGGCAAGTGAAAGTAGCGAAGTATGAACAGTGAGGGCAAGCGAAAATAGAGAAGTATGAACAGCGAGGGCAAGTGAAAGTAGCGAAGGATGAACAGTGAGGGCAAGCGAAAATAGAGAAGTATGAACAGCGAGGGCAAGTGAAAGTAGCGAAGTATGAACAGTGAGGGCAAGTGAATGCAGCGAAGTATGGACAGTGAGGGCAAGTGAAAGCAGCGGAATATGAACAGTGAGGGCAAGTGAATGCAGCGAAGTATGGACAGTGAGGGCAAGTTAAAGCAGCGGAATATGAACAGTGAGGGCAAGCGAAAGTGTAGCGAAGTACAAGGTGGCGCAAAAGTAACGCACCCTTATTTATTACCGCAATATATATTGGGTATCTGTAGACAGGATACGACATGTAAATAAACTTTAAGAGTTCCTCTATCGTTTGCTATCGTTATCTATCGTACCCTATCGTTATACCTTTCATAGTTTATTTATTATAAATGTTTTGAAAAGGTGCGTTAATTATGCGCCACCCTGTATGAACAGCGCAGTGACGCTAAGTAGTGTGAAAAGATTCATGAGTTTCTGCCAGAGATTTGAAAAACTTTTCGCTTAAAATTTCATGAAGTATGAATGGCGCAGTGACGGAAAGTAGTGTTAAAAGATTCAAGAGTTTCTGCTAGAGATTTGAAAGAAAATTTTGCTTTAAATTTCGTTATTTGTGAATGGCGCAGTGAAGGAAAGTATTGTGAAGAGATATAAGAGTTATTTCTGGTAATTTAAAATGAAATTTTGCTTGAAATTTCATGGAACTCATTCCTTATGGAACTCTGTTGGATTTGTTTAAGTGAAAGAGAAATGTGATGCAAAGGAGTCAGCGTATTGAGACTATCCTAGAAAAGTACTCCTACGTTTGGGAAGAGAAAAGATTATAAAATCTATTCAGAGCCACACTCGATTGTGAAAGAATATATTTTAACCCTGAGGATGAGCTCACGGAATTCTGCTCCGACAATAGAGAAAAAAGATGAAGTGAGTTTTAGACACTTGATTGTTTATTATGAACATCTTGAATCAAATGGTAAAAATGTACAGCAATGACTGCATTACAATTCATTTTCAAAGGGTTGCAATGTTGCTCCTATTACTCACATATATTACTATATAGTTGATGGAGTAAATTACACAGCTGAAGTCTGATCTTGCAGATATGAAAATATTAAGTCTGATTCTTGATTTGAATGAAGCTGAAATTTTTAAAATTGATTTTTTCCGAAAGTTTGGTAATCTCATCTTTGTTCGCAGTTAACAGTATACTAATTGCTGTTAACGGTTATCAGAAATCTTCATATTTCTAACAAAAAATGTTAGCTCTAAAGAAATATTTGAAAATGACCTGCGTTGATAAAAAAATATTAATCATAACGTTTGAGCGCTATTTCAAGTGCAGCATAATTTGAATGAACGGCCTTCCATAAAAATTAAAAACCGTCTTGAAAATTTAAATGGTAAAAATTAGAAGACCGAATGACTGTGCTTTCTGAATAGACGCATCTGATGACGGTTGATCGTCACTGGAAAATCCTTACATCAGTTCATGATGAACAAAAACGAAACGCATAAACTGATAGCTGCTTTTTTGTAGCTGCTGTAAAAGTGCCAACCAACAACCCTTCTCTGATCTCAACATGGTACCTTCATATGTCCGTTCATGGTATTTAACCGAGTTTAAAGAACAGAGTAGAATCCACCATCACTAAAATGTTGACGTTAGAAGTAAACAAAATTAGGGAAAATTGGTTAGCGCAGATAGATTTAAGTTTTTAGGCAAAAATGAACAACGGTGATATTTTTTTTGCCGTGTCTCTTAGTTACGGTGAAAAAACATGAGCATGTGTTTTTCGCTAGAGATCAATCACTTACTGGAATTAAGCACAGACGCTTACAACGCGAAGAATATGAATCATTCATTGATCAGTTGAAACTTCCCTTAAGTTTTCCTCATCTATACCCGAAAAAAGAACGGAAAAACACGTTTAGATGAAAATGTGTGTTTGTTGAAATATACTGACTGAAATGCTTTGTGTTTTCAATTGCATCCCTAGAAATAAAAAAATTTTCAACTCATGATCGATTTTGAAATGAGGCAAGAAATACAATTATTCAAATTTAGTACCAATGAAAATAAATAACGATATAACGTTGGAAGTTTTCAATGTTAACGATGAAGTCATTTGAAATTGAGTTTGTTTACCCTAAAGAGGAAGATTATTCCGCAGTGCGTGCGGGCTTTACAACATTTGACTGAGTTACAGTGTCAGTGAAGCCCAGCGTTTGAATGAAAAAATGTTGTTATGGTGTCAGATTTCTAGGTAAATTACGCTCTCATACCAGCACAGTCGGTAGCATATGTTCTTCAGTCAATTTCGATACGCTACCATTCAATTTTACTATCCAAAACCCTAAATTTTTTCTATCCACAACTCAAAAGCGTCAATATTTTTAAAATAATTCTTACCAAACATCGAGCAACTTACGTAGTATTGTCAGAGAAGGATTTTGAGGACTTGCACCGGCAGGAACAGCACGTGGCTTAGTTAAAAGAAACAGAGGAATAAACTTCTCAACCTACTATGACTTGAATTGTTTCAATGTCCATCTTCAGTATGTAGTGGCAATAAGACTTCGGGAAGTTTACTGTAAGTAATGGCAGTCAGACACCGATAATTTTTCAGTAGTTAAAAGCAGTAATACCTCGGGATATTTTCAGTAGGTAACGGCAGTAAGACCACGAGGATTTTTAGGTAGTTAAATGGCAGCATGTCCTCAGGATTTTTTAGGTAGGTAACTGCAGAAAGACCTCGAAAATTTTTCGCTTATCTACCTGACATGCAGCAAAATGTCCTCATGTTGTGTATGCAGAATACCGGAGCTGACTGGTTTTGAATTCAGGACTGGATGCTAAAGTTAATATGATAGAAATATTCTAAATCACTTTAAGAACAGGCGCTGCATTGCGTACTTCTTCTGCAGCGCGAGTTCTCATCTCAAGCTTAAGGAATTAGGAAATTCCTCAAATTCTAGTTGCTATTTTCATGCGCTCACTTATGTTATCATCTTGCCAGTCATAAGGATGTATGCTACGATGATTGTTAGTCTTATTCTTCTCCCGAGATAAGTTAAAGAAGGTTCCTAACCATTTTCATTTAACTCTGAAATTGATTCTTTTTCAGGGATGGAAGTATTTGTGAGACAATGATGCTTTCATTTGTCTAATGAACGAACATGTGCTTAGGGCTGTTGACTGTCCTTCTCTGTTGCCTGTGCGTGATGGGTGACCATTTTCTTTACTATTTCTAAACAGAACACAGTTGTTAAATGTTATATTTATAACCTTAGAAGTTTTTTAGCATGCGAATTTTTTCCATTACTTGAGCGTCAGTTCGTGTAACAATACTTTATTCCAGAACACTTGTAAGCATAACATGCTAGGAAAATGTACTAGTGTAACTTATGAACACATTCTTGAATAAATTTCAGAATTCACGACTTCACTTCATGTGGGCTAATTTCAGAATTTTTTTGTCCAACAAAATATTATTTACTGTTCATTTTCCTTTGTTGTTCTGGAAGCTAATTTAGAAAATTTTGTATTTTAATGGGAAAGTGCAGTGCATGGTGCTGTTGAAAATCAATTTAAGTTCCTCCGTCATTTGAATTCACTAAATTTGGTTCGCGTTCATCTTTGAGAAGTTCGGATCATTTGAAAATTTAAAAACCTATTCAATTCTTTTCTTCAGTGTACTAAAAATATAATTTTTTCATCCACAGTTACTCTTAAATTTTGCAGGTGAGTGGATTTATTCCAATATTTTTTGACTGGCTTATCTATTCAATTTTAAGCCCACAGGCGATCAGCTTCTGCCCCGAAGGGAAAAGAGCAAAGAAAAAATCAACTGAAAAGGAAAGGAAAATAAAAAAAAAAAAAATTTTTCTGGAGGATACGGTACATGGGAAAAAATAGAAAACAATTTAAGAATAAACAACCGAATAATATATACAAGAATAAACAAATGAATAATATATAACATTAGAAAATCAGAAAAGAATTGATAGAATGATGACAAAAATTATTACAATTTACATAAAGCCTCACACGTTTTCCTGCCGGACTCCAAAAAGAAAGGGCTTATAGCATTTTCTCAGCCTATCTCCAAGCCTATTTTCTCAGCCAAACTTTTTCTGCGCATCAGCACGCAGCACATGAATTTGTAATTCAGAGTAAGCTGATCATCTTGTAATCGTTGAATTTTTATTAATGAATTGTAGGACCACTTAGTTTTGTATTAGGAATTGTATTAGTTTTGAATCACCTGCCACGTAAAGAGCGTCTTGTATGAGCACATATTTGGGGTGACGAACGATTTTAAATCCGTCACTGGTGAAACTTAATTAACGTACTTTCATCACTGAACATTACGCGCTGCGGCTGCTCTGATGTTTAATCATTATTGTCTACCAAAAATCGGACCTTTTCTGTTTAATAACTTCGATGGAGTGGGGTGTCTTGGCAGGTCGTTATGTTAGAATTTTCAAATCCTTCATCTGCCGTTGCTGAATCATCCTCACCACAATGTTTCTAATGAATGGCTCATTGAATGAAGTAGAGTTTATTAATGGTTTGCCTGAATTCATTTAGAAATAATTCTCCGTTCACTTCATATTCTAAAGCATTCGATAATCTTTTCAAAGTTATAAGACGTCCTACTACTTTTCCAATTTAATGCTTGTAACTCTCCTTCCAGAAAATAGGATTCGAAATATCAAATCATTAATCAAAAATTTCATCTGTCATTGCTGAATCACCCACACAACAATGTTTCTAATGAATAGCTTCGTTGAACTAGAGTTCATTGGCAGCACATTGAATTGAAATTTTCAGACCCTTCTTCAGACATTGCTGATTCTTTCTTAAACTAGGTTTCTAAGGAGACATGATGTTTTGCCGCAGTTAAGGCTGAATCTGTAATAACTTAGGATCTGGTTAGCACGAACATAACACTTCTTAGGGGCTCCATAGTTAGGCTTCTTTATTTGTAAGATGCGAGAGTAACCAAGAGTCGCTGCTTTACAGGTGGTAGATGAACATTTTTGTTACCTGTAAGTCTATACAAGAAATTTTCTAAGCTACAACATAATGAGAAGTTTTCTTATTAATAGTTTTATATTTTGAGTCTTACTTTCTCGTAGGAGAGTTGCAAGGCATCAAATTTGGAGCGTGGGAGGACGTTTCATAAACTCCCAAAGAATATACATAGAATGCTTCAGAATATATAGTGAACGGGAAATCATTTCTCAGCGACTTCAGGCATGCCATTAATGTGTGGTATATTGGAGAACAGTAGAGGAAAGCCGGCTCCTGTATACTTTGTCATCAGTAAATCCTTGAATTATTTGAGTTCGATGGGAATGCAAGAGGAATTTGTCCTCAAAATCGCATTGTGAAATTGTTTTTTTCACGCTGAAAATTATTATCCTTTCTATTTTATTCCTTACTGCATTTCAATCATCAATATACATTTCCATTTAGAATACTCATCAACCACTCACTTCAAAGTACATGGTGATTTACCGATCAAGCATTTGCCAACGATACCTTCGTCAATTTTTAACCTGGCTAAAATTGTCCGCTAAGGAACGCTCTCGAACAGAAATTGCAATATGGCGGAGCAGAAGCTTGCAGAGGTTCCATGATCAGTTATCCGAATTATGCGAGAGGAAATTTTCACGGTTCAAAGGAAAAAATTCCAGCACGTCGTTCAAATATTAAAGAAGGAAGAAATAAATCACCAATTATTTTTCATCGCATTCTTTTTCAATCATTTGAGCAGACATGTTCTTCGGACAGCGGCGGCATAGACGGCGGCGTCCGTGTTTTAATTTAGCGTCGCTGGCCGCCGATATTCGGCCAACAATCGCCCACCCTCGACCGCTCTGCAAATATTGGCCGGCGTTATTGAAAGGTAAGTCCTAGAGCAAATAAACAACTTCAATAGCCTCGCACGAATTCATTTCAGAATTTCCGAATGGAATGAAATATTCGTCCCGAATTCTCTCAACTAATCTCTTTAACAAATTCAATGCATTTTTTCCTGAATTTTTTAGTTGGATGCCATTTTATTTCTCTTCGTAAATTGAAATTAATATCAATTTTCCCAGATTTAAGTCGCTCCAACTTTTTGAAAAGATATTGAATTCTACAGGAATTAAGATTGCATTATTTTTTTCGATGCTGATGTAGAAATGAATTTATGAATAAATGCCAGAGAGAACGACCATTTGTTTTATTCTTAAATTGTGCTCTTTGGTCGCTAAAATTGAAATTAGAAAAAGAAATACCCTTGAAAATTTGTGTCCCTGTTACCCATCATTTTCACAACTCAACTCCTAGAAAGTGATCCAAAATGGCCACTTTTGCCATTAACGCTTTTGCTCAAATTGTCCTGGGGAGCGGGAGCGAATCTTTAGATCTAAACTGAAAACATCCAATTTGTCCAAGCTTTTCCATTAAAAAAACAACGCAAAACGAACTCTGGAATTACAAGCCAGTCCCTGTCGAACCTTAATCCTGAGATTTGAAAAATACTCTGCTCTGCTAAATTGTTAGAGTTTTGAAAGAAGCTGAACATTCACAAAAGTTTAAAACCTTTAGAAATGAAGGCTTTCTTATTATTTAAAATAGACTTAGTTTGTTTTCAGCTTTTATCACTCCATTGATTCCACTTCTCTGTTGAAGGAAAATTAATATTTTGTGCTTTCAGGCCACCTCTGGAAATATTATTTACTCAGAATTACGGAATGAAGCCGCACGCGCACCATTCATTTGCACCAAACTATCAGCATTTAAATGAACTTTTTACTATCGAACGTTCTCATTTCATATTTACTATACAGATGTTGACAAGCAATAACCTGCACCGACTTTTTTCTTCGAAAATTTTATAGCCATCTCACATTTAAAAATAGTGCATACATATAGAAATAATAGGTCCATAAGGTAATAATATATTCAGCCGGTTCCGAAAAGTCTTCCCTTAGCAGGGATCCTGAGCTAAAAATATTGTACGGAATTCTCAGCGATGGGTCATAAGTCTTCTGGCGATAGACGGTTCCACTCTCGGAGCAGCAATTGCTTCAGGGACTCCAAACTTTTGTGAGGTTTAGCCCGCGCTCTGGCTTCCAAAATTGACCGCACGCTGTAGTTTACATGGTTGAGATCCGGCGAGTAGAGCAGCCATTCCGCAGATGTGATGAAATCCGAAAAAAGGCTTTGCACCACTCCTTAGTTACTTTCGACTTATGGGTCGGTGCTGAGTCATGTTGAAACGTCCATTCTGCATTGCCGGAATGCTGCTGAGCCCATGGAAGTTCTCGCGAATGTCGCAACGGAGCACTTCTTGGCTGATTTGAACTCCTTGATTGACGGAAACAAGGGGTGTTTTACCTCTGGACACAAATTCCCCCCAAACCATGATCGACTGCGGATATTGGCGGTGTTCGACACACAAAGAGCTGCCAAGCTCAGTGGACCATGTCCTGTTGTTTTGATGGCTGTGTTTGTGCTCTACGCTCAACAGCTTTTCGCCTGTTAATTAATTAAGAGGTTGCGCTCCCAATGCTGACATGCTGTCTGAAACTTGAATTGACAGTATCTTTTGTTGCCATCCGTTTGAGCAGAACTTTTGGTAGCTCGAAGGGCGTGAGTCCGAGTTTTTTTAGCCGCAAGTCGAACCGATGTGCAATTGATTCTGGTCTCGCGGGCTACTGTTCTCATGGAGACACTCGAATTCCGGTCAACTCGTTTTTTGATGAGCTTACGGTTTACACATGTTGAGGATGTGCTTTCTTCCTCATCTCTGACAATCACCATCGTAGCCAAGCTCCTCAAATCGTGTAATACCTTGACTGCAACGTGAGCCACCGTCGGTCACTAAGGGGATTTTCATAAATACTTAATGAAAACTAAATAGGCACGATCTAATTAATTTTGGCATTTTCAAAATTGATCGCTGAAATTAACTTTAATTTATGTTTAATATTGAACTTCAGTTTAACCAGCCGCAGTTAACGTGTTAAATTGTACTGCGTCCGAAACTTTTTCTGGAAGACGCTGGCAAACGAAGACTTTTACATTGCGTTTTCTTTGCTGAAAAGCTTCAAACTTTCTGTTTTTTACTTTCTATAAGCACACAACAATTAATCAACGTCACATTAGAAACACATATAAATACAAACAAGAGTTAAATTTCTGAGATGTTTAAATAATTCTGAAACTGTGAAATCCCTTTAGTGACAGGATTCGCAAATCTGTAAAAATTTGCGTTTTTTTCTCAAGCACGTCGACTGCACTCAAATACAGGGCGCAGCAGTCAATCCTGCATTTTTTAGAAGACTGTAAAAGCCTAAAAACGCACGATTGACTGTCGCACCCAGTACATCAGGAGCACCCAGCAATAGTTCATCAGATGCTGAAAAAGTGTTAAGCAGTGAGGCGAGGGTGTTATGACTATACTTTAGTCACCTCTCAAAATCACACCTACATAGTCATTTTAATTGTTCAGTTATCTTAATGTACCAATGTAAATTTATTCAATAAAAAGTTCCGACTTCTCCGCTGTGTATCAATGATGCCCACTCCAGGAGAAGTATAAGTAAGACCGCTACTTCACTTGCCGCATTGGAACTCAATGCCGAAGTAGCAACATCAGGTCTTACAAGGGCATCTGATAAAATTAACGGATCGTAGGGCATGACCAAAGTTTGAAATAATAATGCGAGGTGGAAGATTATCAAAATGAACTATTTTCCTCTTACATTCTTCAGATATCGATGAGGACTAGTGCCAGGTATTCATTTCATTTGCTGTTCAGTACCTAATGTATTACGAACTGTTCACCAGGTGAACATGTCTGAAATATGGATAAGTATATATTTTTCAAAGGTCAAAACGGTGGAAAATTTATACTTCCAAATATAACTTAATTCAGGTTTATCATTCTTTTAAAATAATGTTAAACCGTATGTACACACTGTTTGTCAATTCTTAATCAATTTAAGTAAGGGTAGGCACAATGTAGTTCTCGGGATGAAGTTAAAGATATTGGATCTTGAAGATTTTATGTGCCCTGCCACCATACATGAGCGATACTATTTCCAGATCAGAGTAATATGTGTCAGTGCTTGAGCTTCATATTTTCATATAACACTTACTTTTCCGTGAGATAAATAGTTTATAGTTTGAATACTGTCATGAATTGAAAAAGCATTGAATACCAGAACTAACTAGCCGAGATAAAATCGGCTTTACATTTAGATAAAATAAAAATTTCATCTTTTTAGATTAAATTAGCCATCTAAAAAAATCCTCGGGTGGATTTGCTAGTGTGATTTCTTCCATCAAATCACTAGGTCCATATAGGGAGATAGGGTGTGATAGGGAATCGTCAAGTGATACGTAGCCAACACGGCTTAAGACCGGTCCGTGAGTCTGTACTGCATCACAGCACATTTGGAGGCCCAGGCTAACACCATTTCAGAGTTCACAATCTGCTCAGAACGTAAACTTTGATCCGACGAAATCCGGCAGTCGGTGGGCCGGGTCCCGCCCCCACCGTCGTTGGCGGGTCTGACCGGGCGACGTTCGCCTATTTGCATTTTTCCAGTTATTGCTCTCCTGGAGACCGGCTCGTGAAGCTCTCCTCTCATAACGCCTCAGGGTTCCTGCAGCGCTCAACTCGTATATCTGCCATTGGCTTGTCACAATTCTGACATAGGATGAATTTTTATGTGTTCCAACCCATAAAATGAATAAAAAAACTGCCTTCGAATTTCAGTGCGACAATAAAGTTCAGTTGTTGCGTTCCGACCGAGGATTTCTTTGACAGATTTCGAGAAAAATTTCGCATGCAAACAGAGGGCCACCGCGAGTTCAATTCTGTTGCAGAAAATAGCTTATGAATTGGACTGCCTCAGTCGGCCCACTGGGAGGCCGGACTGTTGTAGGATTGACGTAGGGTAAAAAGCGATTCAAACGTTGCAGGTATGAAAAGACGTAACTACATTCAGGCATTCAGGTATGAAAACAAGTAGCTACATTCAGGTATGAAAACAAGTAGCTACATTCAGGTATGAAAACAAGTAGCTACATCGTTTTATTCAATGTTAGGACACTCTTAGGCGTAGCTACTTTTAAGCTATTATGAAAATTATGGAATTCTTGGCTGTGAAAGCAGTGTGAAAGTGTTATTTACACTGAAGAACTCTTGTTTCGAATCATGGAAATGCAAAGGTGTACGTGAAGCATCGTGGACTAAGTGGATTCGTTAGGGACGCCAGACTGATTTAGGTAGTAAAAAAATTATGAAGGGGAGGCTGTAGAAGCTCGAATAGAGTTTAGACAGGATCTCATTAAGTTCCCAAGATAACCAACCGGCGTAGCAAAAGATGAAGAAAGACTGAATTAAAACAAGTACACCCCTGTTTTTTT
>JACJUY010006251.1:0-17590 GCA_014220935.1 Platorchestia sp. MABIK | reverse complement strand
GTAATCACGCAGAAAAATGCAACGCACCGATATCCCCTGCAGACTTCAGAATCTTAGATTCAGCTTCAACTGCATGCGACCTTAGAATTTTAGAGTCACTGCATATTTTTAAACAAAAACCGGCCCTCAACACTACTGACAGCTCCTACCCTTTGCAAATTGTAACTAGGTAGCAATCCTTTCTATTTGTTTTTCCGAGTCATTTTTAATATTTTTTTGTTTTAATATTATTTTGTTTTCGTGATTCTCATTATTGACAGTATCCAATTTTTTTTTTGTTTTCTCTTTTATACAGACAGAATGATTTGTACTTTTATGAACTGATGATGGAGCTGGACTCCGAAACGTTTTCCTAGTAAATATGATTAAGTTCTTTGGAATTTTCCTCGTTTTTAAATTCCTCATTATTCATTCATTTTCATTTGAATAATCAAGCAACAACTGTGAGGGAAAATTCTCAACTTGTAATAAAAATTTTAATTCAACAATTTCTTTGAGGAAGGTCTTTACGTTTAATAGAGCTATGTCGCCAGTTATTTGCTTCACACTTGATCTGCTGCGCTTGCTATCCTTTTGGGAATTAGGTTATGTCGCTAAAATATCACAAGATTGTTTATTAATATGATTTTGACTTCAAGTAAATTCAGGCATACATCAACAAACATGCCTGTTCTAGAGTTCCTGTTGAATTTTACGCTCAGCAATTTGGAAACTCTGTTTCATCTTCCAAAGAATATATTCAGACTTTAAATTCTCCATTGTGTACTTTATTGTCCATTCAAGCTGGAAGTGCAAAATTCATTTTTCTAAATCCTTCCAGTTGTTATCTCCCTGAAATTTTAATTTTTAATTTAATAGTTCAATTTTCATGTCCTACGCATTTAAAATTTTAATTTTATATTTTCCCATAATTCTGTGGCTTAAGTGCAATATTTCTTTTAAGAAATAATTAAAACTTACTATTATTTAATTTGTTGTTCTATTTTTGATTTGTAATTCAACTTTGTTGTTTCACTTAAATGGTAGTTTTCAATTTATGTAATTTAGTTTTCATTGTTTCACGTAAATTTCGATATTGTAGCATTGCGTGGATTTGAAATCCCATTAATCCTTTAAATTTTCGCCCTCATTATTTAAATTTAATGATTTCGTCTAACAATCAATTTTTTTGTTTACATTGTATCTATTTTGCTTAAATTTTCATTTTCATTATTTAAATTTGAGATTTCCAATTAAATGTCAATACCACGTCTCGAAACCCAATTCCTCAGTTTACCTCAAGTCCAATTCCTATTCTCATTATTGACCGTCCATGACATCACTTAGTGTAAACATCCTGCCTCATATTTGAGCCCATAGTTTTAACTAACTCCATCACTGCGTAACTTAATACTCATGATTTCATCTGAACACGTACGTCCTGTGTTACATTCAAATCCTGTATTTCACCCGCATTCCACCTCCACCGCATTACTCAACACTCATGATGGAATTCAAACACAGACGTCCTGTGCTACGTTAAAACTCTACATTTTAGACAATTTCCACCACCACCGCTTTCCCAAATTTCACCACCACTGCATTAGTCAACACTGATGATACAATTCAAACACAAACGCTCGTGTTCCATTCAAACCCCACATTTTGCCAAATTTCATCACCCTGCTTTCCCAACATTCACCACCACCACATTACTCAACACTCATGAAATCAGTCAATCACAAACGTCCTGTGTCACATTCAAACCTCATGTTTTGGCCAATTTTCACGATGAAACAATTTAAACACAAACTTCCTGTGCCACATTCAAACCCCACATTTGGGCCAATATTTACCCGCACCGCGCTCATAGCCCCGCTGTCGGCAGGTGGGAGGCCAGTGCCCGGACACGTGCGGAGGGGTGTGTGGGGGCGCGCCCTTACATCTCAGCCTCGGGTGCGACCCCACGTTGCGGTCCTCTACTCTCGTGCTCAACCCCCCTACCATGGTGAGGCTTTACTGAGTGGTTGTGGGGTGCAGCGTTATGCTTGATTGTTACTTAGTGGTTGTGTGGTGTGCATGGTTGAGTGGTGTACTTCACTGTGTGGCGTACGTGGTTGTCTCTAGTGGCATTTCGTGGTTGTGTGGTGTGCACGATTGTCTCTTTGTGGTTACTCGGTGTGTTACTATCGCATAAGATCGGTTGTATTAAAGGGTTTCTGAGCGCCTTTCTTTAGCCATTTGATTATTATTGCCTTCTCAGCCTGGGGTTTTCTATACAGGTCATGAACTACTCCATTGCTCTACACGCGTTTGCGCGTGCGAATATTCTAACCATCATTCGATCATTACTTATGCTCTCCGCCTTTCAGGAGGAATGTTGTCTTCAATGCCAGCCGCGCAGAAGCAACGCCAATGACCGACCTAGAAGCACGCGTCTTCCTCCTCCAGGTCGCCGCGTTGGCATGCCCACTTCGTATTCTGCAGGGCGGATAGGAGCTTCGGACAACCCTTATCAAAGCCCATGCTCCAATACTCGTCACTCCACTGGCTCTAAACAACCAGTAACAATCGACCCCCGGCCCCACTACATCAATTCCCTCCCGCCACACTCCCAGCACTGTGTGGACGCGAACAACCCGCACACCGTCTACACCAACGCTGATAACTTGGCTCAGACCATTTGGGTGCAGCAGCAGAAGTTCGAACGAGCTTTGCTGCAACAGAACTCTGGACTCGGTAGTAATTTCGGTGACCCTGGGGTGAGGTCTACCCGCAGTCTGATGAGAGGTACTGATGCTAGGTGGTCAGAGGGGCAAAGTTCGATGAGGTTGAATCTCGGGAATACTTCTTCTTCCACTGGGCAGCAGAAAACCGTTTGCCAGTCTGAACCCACGACGCCAGTGAGCCAGAAGCAGATGGAGTGGAAGGTGAGTGATCATTGGCACAACTGTGGCTTCATGCTTGTTTTAAACCTGCACATGTTACCAGTGTGAAGTGTTTTGGATTCATGTGAAAGATCCCTGGAAATAGAATGCTGGTTGCATTTTGAACGAAAACGCGGAAGAAACATAATAACAAGGATTGTGTTGTCGCTTCACGCTTGTTTTAAACCTATACATATTTCCAGCTCTTGAAGTTTGTGGTAACATGTGAAAGATTCATGGAAATAGAAAGCGATTTTCCACGAAACTACATCATTACAAGGATTGCGTTATCAAACGAATGTCATTTGCCTTTGATTTTGTCAAGGTGATTCCTGTGAATTGTTCTGACTTGCCAAACAACCAGGTGGAGTGAAATTTAAAGTTATTAACCTATTTATTATTCTTAATCGTTGCATGAAACCTAACAATCCGTGTTCTCCTCCAACTTTTCCTCTAAAAGTTTATTGGGGAAATCAGTTTTTGTCTCGTGCCATGCTATAATTTGCACATCCGTTCAACCCAGTCTGACTTTTTCGCTGGAGCGTCCTTGATTTTAGCTGCTCAAGTATAGCCTCTGTATTGGGTGGCTAAAATCATAGATCCCCCTGAGGAAAAGTTACACTAGGAATCCTCCATCTCTTCCTTCTGTATTCCATTTGTAGATCATCGTCAACTCGCATGGTCCTACTACACGTCTTTCTTTCTTATCTTGATGTTTCTCCCTTGATGTTCTGCTGTACTCGAGTATTTTATTTCTACTTGTTGGCTGTTTATTTTTATCCCCAAACGCACTCCATATTTTGGTTGTGATTGAGAGTTTCTCAGGCATCGAGATTTGCATGATTGCCGTTTAGTTTATAACTCCACCGCTCCTCAGGGGGATACAACTAGTGTATCTTTGGGAATTAGCGCTCCCGGGGGAAATGTGAGAGCCCGAGCTGAGAGTTAGGTAGGCCTTCTTTTGGTTTAAATAAATATTTTTTGTTATGTTAAGGACCACCTCTTTTCAGTGCACTGCTGTCCTGTTTTTCAGCACCGCTGGCTTTCTTCAACTTTTATCTTGTTTCATGAACTTCTTTCTCAACTCACTGTTTCTATGCTCCTTCTGCATAGATTCCTCATTGTCTTATCTCCATACTAAATGGTGCATTCCTCCTTCCTCTCTTCGATACGCTCTTTTTTGTAGCGGTTAGGGAGGCTTAAACTAACTTATGATCTAATCTTATAACCCCACCGCTGTCATCATCTATTGTTATCTTATCTATTGATTTATTTGATGACGCAATCGCCTTTACTAACGTTTGATTTATTTTTGTTCTCTCTCAAATACTTAATAGCAAATTTTTCAAATCACTGTATTGAAAATTAGGCTCACGAAGTCTGCAAACCTTATTTCAAAAAGTGAACTTGTAGCAGCAATATTCCGGCATCGGATTAGATTTTTCGGGTTTCAATTCTAAGACTACAAATGAGCGCAATGAGAAAAATTTGAGGCATAGAACAATACACAGTTATTTCGACTGATACTGAAGAGCAACGCGAGGAAATTGATCTACGATTGTGGACTTTAAATTTATTAATGAATATATTCTGAATATGTTTTGTTGTCAGGTGAAAGTTCGGGCCGACGGTACCCGGTACATCACACAGCGCAGTGTGAGCAGCCGTCGGCGGGAGCATCGTAAGGAACGTGCGCTTAGAATCGAGGAAGAGCGAGGAGGTCTTACAACAGATGACGACACTTTGTCTGAACTGAAGGTGGGTGTGTGAGGTGGTGCATTGTCCTGTAATGTGGACGTTGTCGCGCTGTCTGAATTGAATGTGAGTGTGTGTGCTTGAACTGATGCCTTTTTCAAGTGACACAATGTTATAGCTGAAGGTTGGTGAGGAGGTGAAGTACATTTGGCCGTGAATTGGACAGACAGGGACAAATATGCAGCTGCTTCGAGTTTAGCTGGCGTTGTGTAGTAACACGAGTGATTGATGCATGTGTCTCATGCTTATGATGCTTTTATTTCCGCGGTGCTCGTTTCCAGGGTAGATGACTTGTACTGAATACTGCACTCGCCACATGCATTGTTATTTCTGGAATGTTTATTAGTTTATGGTAAAAATTAATTCCCTGTACGTATTTTCCTCCAGCGATAATTCATATTCATAATAATTCATACTAATTTAGTTTTGGATTAGCGGACTTAGAATTTTTTATGATCCATCATTTTATCTGTGTAATAGGCATACCTTCGAGCCATTAACGTGAAACTATTTTTAAACTCACTCACAGGTTGGTCGGTTTTGGTCTAAAGCCGAACGCAAGCGTCATCTCGAAAAACAGCGACGGAGGAGAGAACAGCTCAATAAGGTACAGGAATATCAACAACAGCAACATCAGCAACAACAGCAGCAACAACAACAGCAGTTGGGCGTAGGTATCAAAAGAACCGTTGCGGCCGTTGACAATACAGTCCATCAGGAATTATGGCGAGATCCTCTGTTTAAAAAGCCGCAATATCACCCTCAGCAACTGCCAACCATAGAACAGTTGGGCAAACCGACACAAGGCGGTGCGCAGGTGCAACAGTTTGCTCATCTGAAAACGCAGCAACAACAACAACTGACCCACCCTCCTCAGCAACAATCCTATCTCCAACAACAATCCACTCCCTTTCAGCAGCAACATCCGGCAAATCATTTCCAGCAGCAACAACCAACCAATCATTTCCAGTCGCAGCAGCTACCCTCAAATCATTTCCAGTCGCAGCAGCTACCCTCAAATCATTTCCAGCAACAGCAGTCATTAAATCATTTCCAGAAGCAGCAACCATCTAATCATTTCCAGCAACAGCAATCCATTCATTTCCAGCAACCACATTCCGGCAATTTTCAGCCTTCGCCTGGCCTCAAGGGTCCCCAGCCTCCGTCTTACCCACCTCCGCCTCACAACGCCCCTAAACCGCCTAAAAAGAAGTCAACCTCTCGTCCGTTGCCTGGACTGCGGGTGTCAGGTTCCACAAACTTATCATCAGTTGACTCAAGACACACGGGATCTTTTTCAGCCCAGGCTCCTAGTGTTTATCCTCAATCTGCTTGCCCTACGACGGCATGCTCTACGACCGCTCATGCTGTTCATTCTCCTCCTGTTTGTATAGCGACTGTTCCTAATTCTGCCGTCTGCCCGACGTCTGTCCGTCCTCCTTTCGTTGGTGCAGGTTCTGCCATTCCTTCGTCTGCGTGTCCGCCTTCCGCATCGCGACCCCTGCTCTCGGTTACTATGGTCTAGTTGTATCCAATTCATATTAGTAGGTATTCTACTGCTGTTGGGTTAGATTAAACGAACTTTCACTGCATCGTTTCATTGATCACGGCTTTTGAGTTTGTTCTAGCAATTGATCTATTGATAGCTCATGAGCTTTCGTATGACCAGTGGAACACACCTGTGCTATTACTTGCACAAAGAATTTTGCTTCATTTTCATTTCTCATTCGAAAATTCTGTTGTCGTAATGGAATATATTTTTTTTGCGTGTAATCCCATTGAAGTGTTTCCCAAGCTGTGTACTGTTATTCAGTCAGAGTACCAGGTTAGGTGTTTGGTACCGTGCGTCCAACAGAGGTGGTTGGTTGGTCAACACCGTGACGGTCTCAGACAGCTTTGTCGTTCATTGCCTATGCAAACTCATAGCACTTTATTGAAACAGCCGCCCATTAGCGATTAGGCCCTACTTAATAATTTCATAGGCTGCCGGTTTTCCTTTTTAAAAGGACTTTATGTAGAAAAATCGATATAATGGATGTTGTGGAAGATAAGTAGTTTGATTTTCAGATACATAAAGGATTAAACATGACTTTGGTAGATGCTTTACCTGATTTGTTATCATCAGTTGAGAGTCTAAGTGTCATGTGTGAAAATTTCATTTCAACTTTTTTAGGCATGTTCCGATTTACTTAATTGTACTTTTATCAGGAATGAATGCTACAAATATTTTTCATTGAACACATATTTTTCAGGTGGTTGCTTATTTGAATAGTTTTGCTGCTGCATTTTACTCTTACGCTAATTTTTTTGGCAACTTTCCGTAATTGAATTTTTTTTATTTTATTTTTGTAGCTATGTATTTCCTTGGGCTGAGTGCAGATAGAGCTACCCGGTTACGTCTGAGATGTAAATGTTTTCGTCTATATTCTAAAAGCATTTGCAGATATTTTTGCATTGTGGTTTGATTTGATATAATAATGACCTATGGAAATTCTGATTCTAAAATGCACTCGCTGCTTTAGTCGACGCAGCGTTAAGTGCTGAGAAAGGAACGTAGGGTGTCAAATTTTTAAAAAACGTCTGTGTTTCTTTAATGTTGCAACGCTTATTTTTGCTTCAATGACTTAACCTGTAGTTGAAAGTCAAGATCTTGTAACTTGTGCTGGTATGCTTCTAAAATACCCTATATTTCTTCGTGTCTGAAATAGCAACCGATGGTTTTCAGATACACTTTTTGTTCTTAAGTTTTAAGCTAAGTCCTAAACTGTGAGAGCGACTACCTTTTTTCACAATAAGATTTTCTAGCCGTGCAGTAACCGCAATGCCAAAAAAATTCATCATCGATGACCAATCTCTGTATCAACGCCCAGTTTACTGAATGGTACCCTTGCAGACTTCGCTCCAGTGAATCAACTGGTGGCAGAACACCGAACTTTAATTATTGACTTTATCAGGACTACGGAAACCACTTTGAATTTCCCTTATTATGAAAGGAATATGTTGATCTGGGGATAGCTAACTATGAATTCCTATTCGAGTTTCATCTCCTCCTATCGATAGTAAGACCTCTCATTGCCATGCTGTGCCAGAAATGACCTATCACGACTCACGACTGCTACCCAACAGCTGGATTTCTATCTTTTCTTCGTTACCGTAGGTCGGTTTAAAAATTTTCTGAAGTAAATTTTCTCATATTTTAATATTTGTGGTTTCTTTTGTATATTACAGTTCAAAATGACCTGCACGAATTTTTAAATGCCTCTTAGAAGTTAACGCACGAGTCAAGCCCGGAGAGCTCTTCATACAATGTTCATAAAGCAGGTTACTTCAAGCATCGAGGTTATCGCATTGGATTTGGAAGTTGGTATCAGACCTTCTGTATCGCTCCATATTGGAGTTAAACGGTCTTTTTTCTTGGGTATTATTTACAGAGCATTCATCTTATAGCTATTGCATATTTTTTTCTAACATGCTATGCTGGACTCGAGCTTGCCAGCTTCACGCACTAACCTGGAAATTTCTTTTAGACAACTTAGGTTACTGCTGTTTGAGCGAAAATAGTCATTCAGTGAAAAATATTTCTTGTTTCGAGCTGGTTTGTATTCGGCTCATGCTTTTAAAATTCGAAAGTTTTTCGTTCATTCAAGCAACTTCTTAAGTTCCTAGCGTACAGTTCTACTCATAAAGTCAACATAATAACTGAAAAATTGTAGAATTTGTTACTTGAAAAGTGATGGTGTTCATACTCACTAGCTGTTGAATCCTGATGCAGTTCTATTGATATGATGATGCGTTTCCCTGACGACGATGCAGCTCTCTATTTCACTGTTGAAAATTCACCGTCTATATTTGCCTCACTAACGCAGTGAGGTCTGCGCTACGCAGTTCAGCATGGCACGATTCGCGTCAGTTCAGTCCACTGCTCACCTCAGATGGCTGACATGGCTGCCGTGCAACTGCGCCAAGCGGCACCGCTTCACGTAGTCCGCTTGTTGCTTGCAGGAATTGTGGTAATGTGGACACTTTGGCGCAGCTGTGGCGCTGTGCTGGTGCTGCCAGCCACGTCAATCATGCTCGCGCTTTTCCCGGTCTGCCTAGATTACTGAGGCGATTTTTTTCAACAATGTTGTGATGTTGCTGCTGTCGATTATGGTGCTGATGTCTCATGATGGGTTAGATAATCACACTTTAATTTAGGTCTAGTTGTTATAATGCAGATTGCTGTCTAGTCGTTCGCGTTAGGTTTTGTTGCGTCTTTTTTATGCTTAAGTTCATTTTATGCATGCGCTTCATAGATGTTTACGTAGTTTACTTTTGCCAACGCCAGTTTTCTAGAGTGAGAAAACCGGCAAATTTCTCCTGGTATCTGATTCTTATGTTTAGCAAAGTTTGTTTCGCATTTGTACACTTACGGTAATAGTTCTTTGCTTTACGACAGTACGTGCTGTTGTGTGCGCAATATTTCCTCATTTTGTTGCCAACTTTGACAGCAGCATAAATACAATTTATTCAACGCAATATTTGGTACTAACTGAAACCACGAAAAATGCACCTAGTTTAAGCTGAAATTATGTCCCCTTCTCAGCTTCTGTATGTTGAGAAGTTTTTCAGTTTCGATTGTGGATGCGTTTATTTTCGGTTCTTTAGCATGGTTGACGGAATTTTTTTTATTCTTTTATTATTCATTGAAGAGTTATGAGCTGTGGTCAAACTTGTGCAGTCGGAAGTGTGGTTACGGTCCAGTCTTGCGTGACCGAAACTTGTGACGTTGTGACATACAAACTTCCACTGCACTTAGCTTTCGATGCTTTGTGTGTTTGTGTACTGTACTTGTGTGTGGCGTGTACTTGTCTACATGCGTGTGTCTGTGTACTTGTGTGTTGGCGTGTACTTGTGTGTATGCGTGTACTTGTCTACATGCGTGTGTCTGTGTACTTGTGTGTGTATGCGTGTACTTGTCTACATGCGTGTGTTTGTGTACTTGTGTGTAGGCGTGTACTTGTCTACATGCTTGTGTTTGTGTACTTGTGTGTAGGCGTGTACTTGTCTACATGCGTGTGTCTGTGTACTTGTGTGTATGCGTGTACTTGTGTGTAGGCGTGTACGTATCTACATGCGTGTGTCTGTGTATTTGTGTGTAGGCGTGTACTTGTGTGTAGGCGTGTACTTGTCTACATGCGTGTGTCTGTGAACATGTGTGTAGGCGTGTACTTGTCTACATGCGTGTACTTGTCTACATGCGTGTATTTGTGTACTTGCGTGTATGCGTTTACATGGGTGTTTGGATGTGATGTGTACTTGTGTGTATGCGTTTACTTGGGTGTATAGATGTGATGTGTACTTGGGTGCATGTGTGTGTTTGTGTGCTTGGGTGTATGCGCGTGTTTGTGTACATGTTTTACGCGTGTTTGTGTGTTTGGGTGTATGCGTCCCAAGTGTAGGTGTACGAATTTTTGCTAGCTGCGCAGTTCCGCCTATTTCGCTGCTTGGTTCGCATTTCCGTATTTTACTGTTAGAAATATTTTACACTTGTACTGGTTCTCATCTGTTCGTCTAGGTTCTGTGAGTGTTTCTATTAATAAAAAGATTTCTTTCACTTCGAAAGCCAAAAATTAGCTTTTACTTGTAAGGTCAATATGTTGGTCATTCAAGCTAGATCGCTGTGACTTTTAATTTTCTCGTTAGTTTTTAAGTAGCCATTTCATGGAACTGTTACTGGTGCAGTTGTAGTTTAGTTCCAACAGGTCTAAACCCTCAACAGTCCATTTTTTTTACTCATATTCCAACCACAGTTATGAGACTGGTACCAGGTTATCACCAACACTGGAATGGGGACGGAATTGCCATCCGGCAGAAATCTTCATTAATTACATTAGGGCACATATTCGACAAGATCGTGTCGAATAAATCGTGCTAGCATTTTTAGCGAGTGTACCATACATGGCACGTGGGGCCGTTCAGGGCTAACAAAGGGGACAGACTAAACCGGAGACACCGAGTGAACGGTATCAGTTAATTTCATTAACCCTTCCAGACGCTGTACCAATTTTTCTATTATTTCCGAGTTTGTCCCCCCCCCTATACCGCTTTGTATGATTTCCAGTACTGTGCTGAGTACGTGAAAAGCTGCGTCTCACACTAAAAATAACCAACAAATTGTGGTCAAACCTCATGGTTAGCAAATGTCTGTCCCCAGGCGTGTGAGCCGACTTTGTGTGGTTCAACATTTTAGGCCTCATACGTTCAGGGCCTCAGGTCTGGCAGGGTAGCTAAGGCTAATTATTACAATACAACACTGGTCTCCTTGCCTTCATGTTTCTTGTCTCGCAGGTTGAAAATTTTCGTGATGTAATTCCTTCATCAAATATTGCATGTCGGCCAGTGTACCTCGAGGTTTGGGTGCGCTCTTCTTGCCATCGTGTCGGCTCTCGTCAGTAGATCATGTGGGGGGCGATTTCTTAACTGCTCATCACAGAGTAGGCGCATCTTGTTTCGTTGTGCAAGTCTGACGTGGGTTCCAATTTCATCAACACGGCTGAGTAATCTTAGCCGTTTCTTTTATCCTCTTGTGGCAGACGGTGAGCTGGCGTACCGTGTGGCGTTCTATTCAAGAGTCCTCCGTGCTAACTCAATTCGTACATTGCATTTTTATCGCTAAATGAATAGAGTTGTTTATACTCATCACGATAGTGGAACTTAATCCAAATAGTTATGCGATGCTTTGTCTTCGCATTTACTCTTTTCCATGCGCTTATCAAACAAGTCGTCGCCATCAGGGAGAATTTCTTGCTCCAGGGGCGTTAGACCTCCTAAAGGCAACTTCTCTTAAAGTAATTTTAGGTTTCGTCAACACGTGTTGGGGTGAGACTGACGTTTTCTTGAATTTGTAGAGAATTGCCTTCATGCTCTTCGATATCTAGCTTACGCCGTGAGCCCAGTTTTGTGGACGCTTTCCCGAGTCTTCGTGGACAGATTCCCGAGTTTTCGTGGACGCTTTCCCCGAATTTCGTGGAAGCTTTCCCGAGTCCACAACGCTTTTAATGTCCCAACCGCTTCTGCTTTCCTCCACTTTGCTTTCTCGGACATTTTTCATTCAGCGTTCATGGGAAAACAATAACCTTCTTCACAATTTTTGTTCGTAAAAGCTAAAGGTGTCTCAGTTGGACCAATATTGCGGTCTAACTTTACGAAATTGAGTTCATTTAAAGGTTTTTACTTCTATGTTCATCGTCACCAAATGCACTTCAATCAAAATCCATTACGTGGTGTTGTGTAATAGGTCTGAAATTTAGGGTATGTAAATACAATCTATAATAGTAGTAAAATACGGCTCTGAATAGAGGAACTTGTGTCGCGTAGTTCTCAGAAACAATATCAAGTCTAGTTTGAATATGTGAATTTTATTTCGATTGGACGGTTGTCTATGTATATTGGAACCTATTGTATGTATCTGGCTCAAGTTACTGACAGTAAAGCGTCAACTAAAACATTTCTCGTTTGCTTTCACTCTGCACCAACACTTCAGGCATGCGACGACGTGCGTAAAAGTTGAACGAATGTCACCCTTCTGCAGTGCACCGATTTTGAATCTCACTTGCGAGAAGGTCAAAAATCTAATGGGGTCAAAGATCACGATTACTGGGTACAGTACCTGGTCCGGGAAGTGGGTACGTCAACTGGGTACAGTACCTGGTCCGGGAAGTGTGTACGTCAACTGGGTACAGTACCTGGTCCGGGAAGTGGGTACGTCAACTGGGTACAGTACCTGGTCCGGGAAGTGGATACGTCCACTGGGTACAGTACCTGGCCCAGAAAGTGTGTACGTCAACTGGGTACAGTACCTGGCCCAGAAAGTGTGTACGTCAACTGGGTACAGTACCTGGTCCGGGAAGTGTGTACGTCAACTGGGTACAGTACCTGGTGCGGGGAGTGGAGACGTCAACTGGGTACAGTACCTGGTCCGGGAAGTGGGGACGTCAACTGGGTGTTGCTAGTGCAGCTGGTACAACAGAGGCAGCTGAAGTCGCTTATGCAACTCGTCTCGCGCTCCAAAAATTCCAGTACGCACCACAAGCTACGCACCCTGGAACTCTTCGTCAGTGAGAACTAAAACCAGAAGTGCACGAATCATGTGCAGAAAACATAGCGCTCGAGTCTGGTTACGTAAACAAATTATTCACGCCAAAAGATAATCGAAACCGCAGCAAATAGGGAACATTTATTGTGGTCTGCTTGAGTTCCTCAAGGAAGAGATGCATCGGTACACCAATACGGAAGATCCTAAATCTAACGAACAAATACAAGTATTTTTCAGCGGTGTCGTGAATATGAACCTGATCATTTTCCGCAACAAATGTTAATTGAGAAGCTAACTGTTCACGAGAGGATGCAAAACATTTTTACCGTTTGCATTATACTAATAGGACGAGTACGTAATTTCCAACAAAACGCCTGTAAAATTACCCAAACGGAACTGACCACGGGTTCTTATTGTCGCGCTGACGTAAAACAAAATTCCGAAAAAATTAATTATTGTTGCGAACATCAAAAATGTCCACCGTTTTATTGTCTTGGTTGGTTGGCACAGCCCGCTACAAACAACGACAAAGAAAACACCGATCCGAGTCATAAGAGTTGAAGCGCTGAAAAATAACGCTACGACTGCTCATATGCAAAAGTTCACACTCATGGTACGCAGGCCTCAAAAAACGAGGAACGATTGAACAAAACCGGCGACTAGCACCCAAATCAACTACCGATTAAATTCAATTAGAAGTTAGTTTAAACAGCAAGAAACAGCATGATTGAAGAGAGTTTATGAAATAAAATAAAAGTTGACAGAAAAACTTGTTGATGCTGAAAAATAGGACAAAACTGACTCGAAAAATACGCTCCGTTTGAAAATAAATGAGCTGTTTTATTTCACCTAAAGGAAAGGTTACCCGAACTGCATAGCGGTACCTTACATATTCCTCCATCGAGGAAGGACTTTCCTGGTATTTTAAAGCAGAAGAATGGCAAAAGTATTATCATCAACAATTTAGTCTGTTTTTGTCCGTTCGTAAGATTATGCCAATGGCTTGATCAAAAAATGAACAAAGCAAAAACCAAACTCAAACATTCTTTGCTTAAGCTAAAAATTATTTCAAAAATGCAAACAGGATTGAAAAGAGTGAAAAAGAACTGTCTTTGCTTTGCCGAAGCCTAAAACTCGTTCTAAAGACAAACGCCTTCAATTTCGCAGTCATATGTCATCAACCAAAACGTGGCGTGTAGTTCTTGTAGACTCGTCTGACAATCAAATTTCTCGCTCCAATTCATAGCATAGACGCGTAACATGATAGCTTAGATCTCTGCACTAGATAGAAAACATTAAAATATTGTAAAAGGGCCAGCCTGTACAAACGCTTACGTAAGAGCAGCCAAGATGACATTAAAAGATTGCAAAAATGTTTGCAATTGAATATCCACGCATAGAATAAAGCTTTAAATGAACGCTGAGAAATTCACATTGAGAGCTTTCTAAAAAGAACTTGCAAATACTACGCTAAATCTCAATAGGAATTTACATTCATTTGGATAGAAAATGCTTCTAGCATTTTTAAAAAGTTGACTAAAAAAGTTGACTTTTTATTTTTAATAGCTAGTGACAACGAAGAAACAGTGAACGAACGTACTTCTTTTTATTTTAACAATAACATATTAGAAATAGTGAGCGCATCAAAGTCAAACAGATAAATTGATAAAAGCTAGGTTGAGGGTTACGCACTAACATAATTTCACAAGATATTTCGAATGTTTAAGATCAGAGAGTCAGTGAAACAACAACAATGCCACCAACATTGCCGACTTCAGATTTGAAACTCTCAACATTGGAGCAGCCAGCAATCAAACGCAAGTTACACTCAGAGAAAAGTAATCACAAGGTGCATATAACTAACTCCCACAGTAATAAAATTTATTAAATTAAACAACGAATATTATTGTTATAAATGACGTTTCACCACCGACAACCGAAACAACGAATAAAAACGAATTAAAAAATAGAAAATAAAATGCGTAAAAAGAACAAAACACGAGAGCAAAATGAAAAGATTAGATGCTCTAGATTTCTTTTAGAAAAAGAAAGTCGTAGGTGCTGAGAAACAGGACAGCAGTGAACCTAGAAAATATGGCCTGTTAACATGAAGAAAAATATTCTAGTTGAACAAAAAGGCTACCAACTTTCGGCTTGGGACCTCACATTTTATCCTTGGGAGAGCTAATTCCCATGGATGCAATAGTTGTATCTCCGTGAGAGGCCTGCTCAGAAAACCCATGTCGTACATTTCCTGAATTTAAAATTTCTGTATTGCCATTTTCCTAATCTTTTGTTGTTTCCCTGTGAGGCAGTATTTGACTTCTGTTCTTTGAGTTTAAAACAGGGACGATAAATTGAGGTTACGCTTAGATTGAGTCACATGGGATGGGATGGGATGGGATGGGATGGGTGAGGTTAAGTCGATTTCATTTTATCAAAATAAAAAAACTTAATTTGAGGCTACACTAAAAATCAAAATTGAAGTTTTATGATTGACTACGGTATAATGAGCAAGGCAAGGAAGCGTGCCGTTTTGTGGTGTCAATAGCGAGTTAAAAAGCATACAATATTTTGCTATAAGCTTGAAAATTAGCCTGCAATATTCATTAAAATTGGCCTGCAATATACATGAAAATTGTTCTTAAAAAAGCATGAAAATTGACCTGCAATCTGCACAAAAAATAGCCTGCAATAAATATAAAAATTGGCCTGCAACATACATAAAAATGGGCCAGTTATGACCATGAAAGTAGATCTACAACAATAACCATGAAAATTGGTCTGCCTTAAGCATGAGAATGGGCTTGCAATATGCATGAAAATGGGCCCGAAATACACATGAAACGGGTCTGTAATAAGCATCAAAATAACTAAAATGAATATTATGGCCAGCCTGGAGAAAACTTCAATAAAACCTCAACATAAAACCAAAGGGAAAATTTTGGCCAGCCTGGATACTTCAATAAAAATTTAATATAATATTAGGACTTGAGCTTTAACTGCAAATCCAAACGCCAAACGCTTATAAATTAGGTAATCTATACAATAAGAGCACACATAACGTACAATTTACGCAACAATAACTAATTGATCAATAATTACACATGGTAAACGCTTATTATTGGCCTGCAATGTACATGAAAATTAGATAAGATTATTAGTTGGTTTAAGCCTCCCTATCCGCAACAAAGGCGATCCAAAGAGAGGAAGGAAGAAGGCACCATTTAGTATGGAGTTAAGGAAACGCGGAATCTATGCAGAAAGAGCACAGAAACAGTAAGATGAGAAAGAAGTTCATGAAACAAGATCAAAGTTGAAGAAGAAAGTAGTAGGTGCTGAAGAAAAAAGGACAGCAGTGAACCGAAAAAAGATTGTTCTTAACATAAACAAAAGCATTTTATTTCAACAAAAAGAAGGCCTATACCTAACTCTCAGCTCGGGCCCTCACATTGTCATCCTGGGAGTGCTAATTCCCATAGATACAATGTTTGTATCCCCCTGAAGGGCGTACATGAAAATTGGGCCTGTAATAACATAGAAACATTTCACACAAAATGCGCCGATAAATTACACGGGAGTGAAAATATTCAGGCAGTTTAAAACTTCAGTATTCTTGGAAATTTTAATATCTTGTAATTATGCATTAAATGCTCAGTGACCGATGATTCCTGTATAAGAAATCAGTTGGTTGATATTCAAAAGTTTGTATGGAACAGTTAGACATTCAAACAGTTGAAATGTTGCGGTTAGAGCGTTCAAACTGTTGATATGTTGCATTTTGAGCGTTCAAACAGATTATGTGTCGTAATTTGAGCGTTCACACAATTGAAATGGTACAGTTAGAACGTTCAAACAATGTAAATAATGCAGTTTAAATGTTCAAACAATTGAAATCGTGCAGTTAGGACGTTTAAACAGCTGATCCGTTGGAGTCGGAACGTTCAAGCAATGAATGTGCTGCAGCTAGCGCGTTCAACGACGGACTGAGTAAGTAAATATACTAACACACTCTGCCTACTGTTTTATTGTCCGACGCAGTACAAGGATTAGATTAGTTAGTTAGTTTAAACTTCCCTAACCGCAACAATAGAGTTCTAAAGAGATAAAAATGACGGTACCATTTAGCATCGAGATTAGGGAACAGGGATTGGATATGCACAAAATGTTTTCCCATCCTATAAGCGTAGAAACAGCGAGATTGAGAAAAAATATTCAAACAAGACCAACATTAAAGAAGAAAGTAATAGGATCAACGGATCAGTTCACTTTCTCCCAGACAAAGGAAAAAATTCGACGTAGATAGTAAGTAACATAGGCTAAAAGTCAGACATTTTACAACTTCCGCTCAAAATTGCGATAAAATTTGCCTTCAGGTATAATTTATTCTTTTTGAGTAAATACCCAAAACGAAACTAGGCTACTGAACTAGTTAGCTTAGGCGTTTTGTGACATCCGACCTGAGCCGAGTTCTGTGCTGAAATTTAATTAAGAAAACATTAGTAAACTTCATTTTACTTGTCACAGGCGCAACAAATCACAAGATATTGTTTTCTTACAAGCTGAAAAGTTTACTGATTACAAGATATTGTTATTTTGACGAGTTGACAAGTTTTACTGAATACCGGATCTTGTTATTGTTACAAGCTGACAAAATTTACTAATAACAAGATCTTGTTATTGTTACAAGCTGACAAAATTTACTAATGTATGAAATAGAATTTCATTCGTCTTAAACATTACAGTACGCGGGGATACGACATAGAAGGTGGCCTTCTTTATTACGGGTAATAAAAGCAGACACGCCGGCTACGACATTAATCTCAAAAAGCGCGTCTCAGAGGACCTGTAT
>JACJUY010006250.1:34415-52667 GCA_014220935.1 Platorchestia sp. MABIK | reverse complement strand
CTAAGTGTGTAAGATATGGGTTGTCTTGCACGGGACTCTGGTAAGGAGCAAGGCTGGATTTGCGACAACTAATAATGCAGATTATGCTTAAATTGCGAAATAAGTTTTGAAGCATACATGGAAATTTTTGTGTTAAAAAGCATTGAAAGGAAATTTTCAATGAACATAGAAAGTAAAAGAAAAAGCGGCCTAAGATTTCATCTATGAATATTTTTTAAAAAGAAAAAAGGAAAAACGTTTATATCCACCAAAGTTGATACACATCATTGCACAATGTTGTTTTTTAACGATATTCAAGATATCTCAGGCCTGCTAATTATTAAAATACAATGATAACTAATAAAAACTAATTAAGCTCTTTCTCTTTACCCACGATCAAATATAGGCACGTTATTTCAGAAAAATTTGTCAAATCCGTAACGTGACTTTTTTGCGTCTGGCAGCCCTCTCATGGCCAATGCTACGGTCACAATATTTGCTTCGAAAAGTTTCGTAATCAGCTGACTTGTTTGCAAAGCTTTCGTTCAGTGACCTGAAGCCGCGTGACCCACAGCTTACTAATGGCTGTTATGTCGGGTATGTTGAAGACCTAGCTGAAATCTGTATCTACTGTTATAGCAACGCGCTTGAGAATAAATGAGTGTAGCATAATCAATTTCAAGAATTTTGAGATTTGTCAATATATTCTGTTGAGCAATAAAGAATCTTAGGCGTTTTTTGTGGATATTCATGTTGAAATAAATGAAAAATTTTCAGAGTTGATCTTATTAAATAATCACTCACTTTGAATTATTACTGTGTATTAACTTTACATTGTATTTTTGAAACTGTTTAAATTCGATTTAAATATATTATTCAAAAAAATAAATGGCACCATTTCTACTGATGAATAATTACAACAGGTTTTTCATTTATGTTAGATTAAAAATGAGCATGTCTAAGATAGTCTCAACAATTTTCCTCAGTACTTCACTATTCAATTGAACCTATTTAAAGCATTCAAACAACTTTTCATTTTACAGTTGTGTTCTAACTTATTTTTATTTGCTTTTTATGGAAGACTCTTATTTATGTTGATGGAATTTTGACTGATCTTTTATTTCTTAATAGGTTCTGTACTTGTAAATTTTTCATCAATAATAAAACTGGGTCAATATCGGGTTTGATGCGCTCACGGAAATTAAGAATTCAGTTCCCAAGAATCACTAAAGGAACACATTTAATAACATTTTACACGAATGACATTCTGCTTGCTGATGCATTATTTTTGAGGTATAACAATAATTATGTTCAGATAGGAATAACATTATATGTTCAGTTGCTTAGTCGCCGCATCCGTTGGGTCACGCCCACTTTTCGGGTGGGACACGCCCACTTCTTGCCAAAAAAATAACAGCCTCGGTTTGCGTAAGTTAAGGTAAGCCATTTTAGGTTGATTCATGTTATTTTAGGTTAGTTTATTTAACTAACCTAACATAACCTACCCTTACCTTACCCATCGTATAACAGCATATTTACGTGTAAGTTCTTTCACTTTTATATACGAGATTCCTATAAATTCAAAGTTGAATATTTCGAAAATTACGCATTGGCAAGCAGAATGTCATTTATGTAAAGTGTTCTTAAATGTGTTCCTTTAGTGATTTTTGGGAACGGAATTCTTAATTTACGTGAGAGCTTTAAACCCGATATTTACCTAAAACTGATTTATTCTTACTGGTGTGCCAGGCTGGTTTTTATACAAATTTTAATTGTAAAGAAAATCAACTATTAAAACACTTGCTGTCCATGCCACTATGAAATGTTTTAATTTGCATTTCATTCTTGCTAAGATAAACATAAGCTTGTATTTGCTAAAATATTGGTTAATGTTGAGGAGAAGCTACTAATCAATTTTCAAAATTTTGTTGGTTGAATCATAGTGATTTCATCAAAATAAACAACTTTTCTTCCAAACACTTAATGGGGGAAATGAGTATTTAACAAGTTATAGCAGTAGATTACTTGATACAACGCTAGTCTTTGAAGCGGGAAGAAATTGTTCTGAGGAGGAGACTACGATGGACTCTCCCTTCCGACGCGCTTGAATGATTGTTGGGTTGCGTTAAGCTACATTACTTAAACAATTGAAGTAAACTGCGCCTTTCTTAACCTCTCTGCAATGTTTATTTGAGCGCATTCCAGCTATCAAAGGCAAAAATTAACATACCACCATAATTCCTTAAATACTAATTTTTCACAAAAAGTGCATAAAAGAAAGTTGTTTATTTCAATGTAATTACCATGATTCTACCAACAAAATTTCTAAAATTGATCACTAGCTTCTCCTTAACATTAAAAAAAACATCTGTAGAAGGTTCTTGAAAATGAAATTTAAAATTGGTTAGCCAGGCAATTTGAACAAAATTTTTAATCATGCTCTACCTTCAGCTATTTTATTTTCAAGAAAGGTGGTGATCTACTGATACTTTTCTTATAGTAGTACATTTCAAAAACCTGTACATTTTTTCTCTGATCCTTTGTTAAGCCATTTAGGATGTCACATTTTTCTATTTGAGCAAAAGCACCTCAACTTATGAGGCACAGAGTTATGTACTCAGGCAATAGTATGGAGATAAGCTGTAGGGATGTCGACATTAGATTTGAGATAAATATACTCAGAAGAAGAAATAAGCAACATAGTTTTAAAAACATTTGCTAACTTTATAGAAAGGTTATTGGAAAATATTTCAACTGTATACCTATCATTGAAAGTAACTTAATTTTCAGTTCCATCAGTGCTGTAATTGACTTATGTATTCCTATGGCCAAAGATATCAACTTAAGAATCTTCTGAATAACCTGAAAATTGATTAAGAGTTTAAAATGTTTTGGCTATTTAGAGGATATTCCAGCTCATTTTGGTTAGTGGAGATAGTTTTTTCCCTTCTCATTTTGTTGGCTGTTGCTGCTGGGTTCTATTTTGCTTTCTAGTATGTTAGTATTGCATTGTCTTCAGAGGAATATGCTTTTCAATCTGTTAAAATTGTCTGTTGTTAATATAGAGAAGTTAGAAGGCTTTTTTCATATTTTTTGCATAAATTTTGATGACAAGTATTTTAAACTTGAGTTCATTTTATTCATATTTACTTGTAGAACTCGATGATCTTTCCATGGCTACTGTAAAAAACTCCTTAGCTCTGTGGTATTACCAAAACCCAGGTGTTGTATTTTGTGCTATATTTGTACCAAAGTAGTGTAGGATAAGTAAACCAACAAACTTGTCAAGATTTTAGAGGTTCATAGGTAGATTAACTTTCTTAGTATCATCACCAAAGGTCATTGTAATCAAAGAAATGAACAATAAGAGCTTGAAAAGATTTGTGTTACATCCATTAGTTTGGCTATGCCTATTTTATTTATTGTGGGTTGAATTTTGCAGAAAATTTGGTACATAAAGTTTCACATTTTATTCAAAATAATTGTTTTTTGAACAAGCAAAAGACTTGTGGTTTGAGATAAAAAAATTGATCTCTACATTTCTAGCCATCCAAAAATAATCTACCTAACATTTAGATCACAAATAGCAATCTTAAATAGTTTGTATGGGAGTTAGAGAGTTATATTCAAATTGTCTAAATTGATCTCTTTTCTTCAGGATAATTCAGTTTTATTAGATATTTAATTAACTCTATTTATCTACCCTTTCATGGAATGTCAAGTGGTTGATTGCAAAACTGTCAACAATTTTTCATGTTAGTTGGCTTGTGGTAGATAGCAATTTTAAATGATCTACCAAAACTTTTAAAATATATCAAGTCTGAGAAAAATCTGTGGGTTTTATGAGGTGCAGTGAATTCAATGCATTTGCTCATTCAATCAAACTCTATTCTGAATTTGAGCAATTCTTCATGACCATTTTTTCTTTCAGAGGTTGCTGAAGTTTTCTCGCGACTGTTTGACCATAGACCATTTTTGAAAGGAGAGATAGCATTTTTCAAGAGTGAGTTTGAGGTAAGTAATACATGTAGGTGGGAATTTTTTTGTGTGATCAGAAGGGCCAATGCTAGAAATTTGTCAAATATTGCTTGTATACTTTCTCATTCATAATAACCTCCTTCAATGAATATTGAAATTGATATTTTTCCTTGTAATTTTCTTTGCCGTCATGTCATATTTTTCATCTGTAAAATGTGTCTGATTCTATTGAAATACCAGTACATTATGGATTTTTGTGATTTTTCATGCCTCATAACTGTACTCGCTTGCATTCACACCTGCGCCATCTTCCATGCCATGCCTTGGAGTACATTGTGAGAGTTCATGTGTCCAAAAATGATTGAAATACTTGTCACAAGTGAGGGTTCTGTTCACGCAGAAAGGCAGTTACATACGTACAATAAATATATGCAAAAAATAATCAAAGTTTAATTATAGCATTTTGGAATTTTTGCTGGTATGTTAACCTTGTTTTACTTGAATTAGCCATTGATAATATTTTATCATTGCATTAAAGGCCAAGAATAAATTGGCAATTGGCAAGAATTTGATGTATAGTGCTGACATTAGCTCATCTCTACCTAGCTTATCTATTTCTTCCTAATGTGATAATGTTATATTGATCAACTGCAGTTATGAATTATGAGCAAATTTATTCTGGGAAGCATGATGGGTAAGATTTCTATTTATTTTTAGGTTTATTTTTATTTTTTGAGAGAGTCTAATAAGGGATTTGATTTTGATTTGTGTTTCACAGATGAAATGATGATAGAAGACCTGTACCAATAATTTCTAGTTCATTTTAGGAAGCAGAGTTTTTATTTTTATCAAGTTCAGCGTGAGCAAAACAGTTTGCCCATGTCTTACAGGGCTGAGATGCCACAAATCATAAAGTGGATCAGATGAAAGTCAAAAAGAGTCATGTTCTGAAAGGCTCCTTGATTGAGGGCTCATCTGCCAGGACAAATTCTACAATTTTATAAAGACGCAGAATAGTTTTTGTTTTGGATTGTGTGTTCTTAGGTTGTGTAAATTTATTTTTGGTTTTGTTGCCTTTCTGGGTCAGTTTGTAGTTGAGAAGCATTAATAGATGTCAGTTTTGATTGGCTTAAGATTATCTCAAAAGTATTTTGCTGGACAGTTCAAGTGATATTTGAGACCAGGATCCCAGCTCTTAATTATTTGGTCATTTTGTCCTCCTTCTCTTTGAAGTTTGCTGTGCTTAGGAAAACTTGAATTAACTTGTAATCTGACCTCATGCCTTTGGTCAGTGTAACAAGCATGCCAACCTTAACAGCCTAACTTTGCACACTTGAACTCAACCTTCACCACCAAGTTGCCACATGGTTATTGCTCAACTAACTCAAAATGGAGGTTAAGCATTGACTATCTTAAAAATATTTACCTCATGCAAATAAAGAAGAGTTAAAAATAAATGATATGTATCCTCTCTTTGGATTGCATTTGTTGTGGAGAGGGAGGCTTAAACTAACTAATAATCTAATCTAAGTATTTTGTAGGAGGAGCACATGTGTGATACTACTGTTCTTGCTCTATGGTTTCAAATATGTACAAATATATATATATATTTTTTTTTTCAGGAGAAACGAGGTGACCGAGAAGTAGAGCAACTTTTCAGGGCATTGGAGCTAACTACAGAAATCAAACAAGCCCAGGTGGTCCATCTGTTCCATTTAATTTGAATCTTTAAACCCTTAGGAATTTTGTTTACGAAAGATTTTATGCCTGTGCCATATTGAGTTAGCTTTTTGTACTTGAATTGTCCTGTTTTATAAGTTATCAAATTCATTTGCTATTGGTTCTGAACAGTTGGTTTATTACTGATGTTGGCTGTACCTGCTTTTACCTGTAGTAGAATGTTGGCTTCTACTCTTACTTGCATGTAATGGTAATGCTTTGCATCAATTGCCTACAAAAATTAAATAAAATGTAATGCTAGTTGTAGAAGTTGATCATTGGTCTTACTTATGAAGATGTGTTCCAGCTTATTTTTGAGTTGGTTTACGATTGTTTTCTCCTGAGTTGAATGTCAAGATCAAAGAATGAATGGAAAGTATAACTGGAGCCTCTAGGGATTTCTGTCTGTGTATGGGTTATTGCTCTTAGAATGTCACTAAACATCACGCCATGCCAAGCACCTTGCTAGATCAAACTTTTCCAACCATCGCGATGTGAGCCACTTGCCTTAAAATTAAAAAAAGAAGAAAGGATACTTTATTCAAATCAATCAAGCCTGATACACATCATCTTGTACATTGGTTTTTCAAAGGCCTTATAACTAACACCAGGACGCAATGACGGTTACCCCGGTCAAGCCCGTACCCATTCCAACACTTGAGTAGAGAGGGGAATTGCGTCTTGAGTTTTCTATTGTCCCAACGGGGAGACATCACCGCGCGGCGCAGGCATCAAATACTTGTGCATAAAGTCCGTGTTCCCCTGAATGTGTGTGCAGCTGGAGAAGGTGGTCGAGGCGTCTGACGCAAACCTGCCCCGCACCATCGCCGACATCGAGGTGGCGCTGCGCATGTGCCACACCTCACTTGACTCTGACGGCCGCACTTCGCTGTTGGTTAGTGACCTGTGGTTCTTAACCTTACTGGAGGTACTGAACCCCGCAAGTTCCGTACATGCATTCAGCGAACTCTTTGTAGTTGAAAAAAATAAAATACGCTAATTTTCTTCAAACTCAAAACATATGTATGCCGGGTGTTGTGTAATTTGATGCACATATATTAAGCATATACAGAAAATGCTAAATAACAGGATTCTCAAGAGTGACAAAAACCTCAAAACTCTTTCGTTTCCGAGAAATGAAACGCTGAAATAATTTTAGATTCCCGAAGTAATAGGCAAAATCGCGCGCAAACAGCCTGCCCGCCCAAGAAGTTAAATTTTACGGCTGCATTGTAAGCCTATTCCTACGGGAATCTAAAATTATTTCTGGGTTTCATTTTGTGAAAACGAACGAGTTTTGAGGTTTTTGTTACTCGGGAAAATCGTTTTATTTAGAAAATCGAATTACACTACACCCTGTACAACTGTGTACTGTATTGATGAACAAGCTGTGTACTCTGCATCATTTGCTGAAGCCCTGAAACTGACTCACCGAACCTTTGGGGTTCAATTGAACCCAGGTTTAAGAACCACTGGGATAGACTGGCGGACTTGGGTGTTTTATATTCCTGACAAAACTTTACCTCTCAATTCGATTTACCTTCACGTCGGAAACTTCATTGTTGTCGCCTAAACTGTTTAACCTTGACTCTTTCAAGTGTTTCGAGACATTTTGTCTTACAGATATCTCCCCTCAGAGGGTTACAGCCATTGAATCTATGAGCATTAGCGCTCCCAAGAGGAAAATGTTAGGTTTCGAGCTGAAAGTTAAGTAGGCCTTCCTTTGATTAAAATTTAATAGGTGTTTTGTTTTGTTATAGACCATCTTTTCTCGGTTCTTAGTAGTCTTATTTTTCAACATCCATCAGTTCTCCAACTTTTTTATCCGAAACTGTCTCAGCGAATGCAGTTGTTAATCTCTACTCTATTTTTATACGATTGTAGGCATTGGAGACTAAGCATATGCTCTATCGTATAATGTTTTTAATTTTCAAAGTTATCGAGAGTGTAATTCTGAAGCTCTGCCTCACGGTTCGATTTGGTTTACTTCTTGCGTTTGACGTAACGTGCGCATTTAATTTGGTGTTAAACCAAGTACTAAAAATGCATGTAAATATGTTTGTAACAAGGCTTGTGAGGCTTCTTGAAATAATTTTGCGTAGGTCTAACATTTATAGTTATTATAGTTAGTGTAAATGAACGATTCTTTAAGGGTAGAAAACTTGCACTCATATAGGTAACCTATTATAATTTTTATAGTTTGTTGAAACGTGCGTACGCAATTTTCGGTTGGGACAACTCAAATTGCAAATGTTGAAGGCATGAGAGCGTTAGCAATGCCCTTCAATGAACGCATTTTATTCCGATTACAGAACAGCGAGATCGAACGCCAGCGAGCAGAGCGACAGCGACGGCTTGCGGTTGCCAAGGCCGACGTAGATGCAAAATTGGCATCCATAAATGCGGCTTACGACCTCAAAGAAAAAGAACTTAAAGAAAAATTTTCTGTGCTCGACTCTGAGAAAGCTGGGGACATTCAGAAGACCAAGTAGGTGTGTGTGTGTGTGTGTGTCATTTTTGTTTAGCGGTTCGGCCCATGTAACTCGCTTGCTGTGCTCCCGTGGGTCGCACTTTGGGTAATTCGCGTCGCGCAGGTAAAGAGTGCGGGTTGGTTACAAGAATTGCAGGAGCTGCAGTGCAGTGTGCAGCATTTCGCGATGGACTTCATCAGGGTGATGCCGTCTGCCTCTTTCGTGGCCGTCCTGGAAGAGCTCCACACTTGTCCAGGTGCGCCGAAGTCGATCAAGCAGTTCTTTCATCAGAACAAAAACAATCTTGCTAAATCTAGAAAGCAAATTTGCACCTCAAGCAAAAAATGCATCTCTCCAGACTCAGACGAAAGAAAAACCGAAAAATCTGTGATATTGAAGAGGCGTTCACAAAGTAAAGAGCAGAATTTAAAAAGTGCAGAAGTGGATGACTCTCAGGAGAACGGTGGTGCGGAGGACTCGTGCGAGGCGCTGCTGTTGCTTACGAGTGACGTTAAATGGTGCCACGCTAAACTGCGGGAGCGAGGCATGCCTCAACGCATCCATCAGCTGCTCAACGACAGCAAAATTCTGCTTCCCAAGTACGAGGCTCCTCATCGTAACCCCGAGCTGGAGGCACGTATTCAAAAGCTGAGAGCTGATCAGGAAAACAAGGAATACCAGCGCATGACGGAGAGCATATCTCAGTTGAGAAATGGCTTCGCCACCACCATCGGCAACGAGTATCGGCAGCTTCATGTAGAAATGATGAAGCATCTCATCACGGGCATCCAGTACATTTTGTCCGTCGTGGGGACTTTCTACGCCCTCTTTATGGGCGTCAGTTTGGTCAATCCAGACTATGGTGTACGAGTCTTGTTTGGGATCATCGGGGCTTTGATTGTTGCGCTTGCTGAAATTTACTTCATTATTCGTGACGATATCAGAGTTGAGAGCAAAAATAAAAATAAATGAAATTACCCATTCAAATTGTTAGAGCGGTTAGGTGGTCTGTTTTGAATGAATATTTCTCTATAAATCCCATTACCGAAATTTTGCAAATTATGAGGATTGCGTTATTTCATCCACATGTAGTTTACTATGTAGGAAATTGGGAGCTTTTTTTTTGAGGTGCTGTCTTTGCATTTAATATTTCGATGCTCATTTCCTGTCATTCAAATTGGTAACACATTGTAAAGGTACATAATTGAATGCATTCCTCTCGATGTACTTGATTCTGAATGTGCATGTTACTCTCTCATGTAGTGTAGCTCTCATGTATCTTTGTGTTATACTATCACTTTATTACAAGAATCGGAAATTTTAATGCTTCATAAATTTTTCTTAGATATATCCCTGCATATAATGTAATGATTCATACATTTGATGGTAGAATTAATGCGAATTAGTTTTATTGTTATAATCTACGCCTGTTTTTACTTTTGTTGCTTTAAATTTTAAACCTGTGAAAAATTAAAGAGTTAATTTTGAACGAGTGACAAGAATGTAATTAAATAAATCGATAAATATAAAAGGAAAATTTTTATTTTTTCTTGGCTTTCTTGGCTTTAGGTTTACCCCCCGCTTCATGCGTCATTTTCTTGTTTTGCGCACCTTTGCTGTCGGCAAACTTGACATTTTTCTTCACCTCTCTCGGCACTTTCTGATCTACTTCCATTTTATCAGAAGTTTCCTCTTTTTCTGCGGCTTCACCAACTTTAGCGATAGGCTTGAGTTTGCACGACTGTTCTGTGTCTTCGGAGTTTTGAGGGAGGCCCGTGCGTATGGAGGGCACAGAATAGCCAGCAATTGCGGGTTGCACGAGCTTCGTGACGATGCGCTGGTGCTGCACGTCGCTGGCGTCCACTGTCGCCTGGATGACGACCTCGTCAAAAGGACGCAACACTGCGTCCTTGCACTGCACGAACAGCTCCTGGAAGAAAAAAATTCAAACAATCTATCAAAAGAATTCAACATTGATATCCGAAGACAAACGAAACAAATGTTTCGAAATGATTCTTTGGCGATTTACTAGATTTTTAACTTCATTGATTCAGGTTAGATACTAGTCGAATCCTCCCTAATCGCAACAAAGGAATTCCAAATAGAGGAAGGCACTATTTCGTACGGAATTAGGGGAACACAGGGGACAGAAGTTTATGAGACAAGAAAAAGATAACAGATGTCGGAAAAAAGTACAGTAGCGCAATCGAAAAAAAACACTCCGTGACAGAATAAAATACCTTTTACATTTAATTACAGGAGGGCTGACCTCGCATATTCCTGGGGCCCCTATTTTAAAAGATAAAATCGTTGTTTCCTACTGGGAGGCTTCTTTTACTGGACAGTTGATCGCATTTTGTAAATAGATATGTACAATTATTCAAAGCTACTCTGTCCCCAGAAACTCTAAAACTGCCTCAATCCTAAGCCTGCATGGCAAGCAGCCGCACTGTGAAGGGCAACAGAGCGAGCTGCAGTTGGTCCTTTACATTTGGCCGAGATTTGACGGCTGAGCAACGCTTCAGTTAACAGAAAATTTTCCCACGCAGCGAGGGAACATGCTAGCCTCTGATTCTTACCAGCATGATAGCAGACCGCATCGTCGTGCGCCAAGTCTAATTTCTCTCACAGACTTCCCAGAGCAAGAACAGCAATGATCCCTGACCATTACCTTTGTGGTGCATTAGTACAAGAGCCTAATGGAGATTTTCATAGAAAACTCAAATTCTCATATGGTTCATACCCAAAATAAATTCAATTCAAAGTGGTCGCAACAAGGCTATTTGACACCGAAAACTAGGTAAGAAAAGATGTCAGTTAATTGCTATCAAGTGAAATTCTAGGCAAGAAACTACATTTTGAATTACAACATACCTTCTCGTTGAACTCGAACGTTGGGAGGTCTTCTAACTTCTCGTCTTCCTCTTTCCACACAATCCCCTTGAGCTTGAGTTTTTCTTTCTTTTCCTTGAGAGCCGCCTTCCTCTCCTTGATGTGGTAATCAAGGTACAAAGTCATCTGCTGACCGATGGCCGGCACCAGCACCTGCAAGAGGACATCATTTGATCAACAATCCTCTCTGCTCCTACTGCTTTTCACAAATCGTTCCAAAAACCTTAAATGACAATATAGTATTCTCATATTAAATTCAATACTCCAGTGATTAAATTAATTTCACTGGATCGCAAATTGAAAAATACACAGCATAACGATGAGCGATTTAAAATAATTAAAAGAAATAAAAATACAAGCAACAAACCTGTAGGGCGTTCTGATGAAGGAAGAGCACATACGCTTCGTATTCTACCGTTTTGTTCCTCAGGGCAGACTGAAAAAGAAAAACGTTTTGTAGTGAGTAAGCGGTTTCTAATTTTTTTTTGGCACTTGCAAGAAAAAACTGATCAGTAATGAAGTCTTAACGATTTTAATTTTCTTGCACGTGCAAAAATCTCAACACTAATAAAGTCTTCAAGATCATTTTCTAGCACGTGCAAAAATTTTATCAGTAAAGAAGTCTTAAAATTTTAATTTTCTAATGTGTTCAAAAATCTGATCAGTAATGAAGTCCTAAAGATAATTTTCTAGCAAAGTGGTGACTATCACAAAGCACAAACCACGGCGGTGATGGCTCCCGACGCCCGGCCGGCGTACTGCGCCATCTTGTGGCGGTAGTTGATGTGCTGGGCGAGCTCCGTCTGCTTCTTCACGTCGAGCAGCTCCGGGTAGGTTGTGTCCGCGTCAATGATCACGCCCAGCAGCCGGTGCACAATGATATCCGCGTATCTGCCAAGGTAGCAATTTCAGTACAACAGTTTCGCCACAATTCTCTCTTTGGCTAGTGTGTTTCAGATACAATATCTAAATACGAAAATTAAGCTCTAAATATATATTTCTCATTTTACAGATCACGTAAGTTCCTCCAGAGCGAACGTTTTGGACCTGAAAACTTTCATTATTTCTATCAATTTTAGTAGGTTTGTTCACCACCAAAGAAAGACGCTATGCTGGAGTTTCATGAGAATTTAAAGTACATTGCATCATCTTTTCACATTCGAATGCAGAACAAGGGTGGAATATTCAAGTTTCGCATTGAGCAATGCTGGCAAAAGAGAAATGAGGAAAAATGAATAAAAAGCAAAGCAGCTTCGATAGATCAGTTCCATAGTATGCAAGCCGCAACGAAAAACAGACAATTTAAGAATGAAAGATACGTACATACATACATATACCAGGCCTCTCCTCCCTATGGGAGGGTAGCCGACAGCAGGCCACAAACAACACCCTTAGTCACTAGGATGCGAGAGAATGAAAGATAAGACGTATAATACTCGTATTATGAGTTTATATTCAAGAACTCCTGCAGTATGTTCTCAAAATTCGGTTTTGGGTTATTTTATCGTCATGACGGGTCTAATGCCCTCTCGCCAGAAAAAAAAGCGGTATCAACAGAGGAAAAAGAAGGCATCATTTAGTTTAAACTGGAAAACGAGGGCTCCTTGATACCTTGCGTATAGCAACAGCAAATTAAGGAGGAAGAGAAAGAAAATAGCAAAGAAGGCATGGAAGGCAAAAGGTCGTGTAATGTAAAATTTATAACTGGAGTAACCTAACAATATTTCCTTTGGGTCGCATATTGCCAAAGCTTAGGATAGGCAAACCCAATTAACTCGAACGTACTGCCTATCCTAGACGGCCTGAGAAATCTGCGGTGGGCAGCTTGGTTTCCCAGGAAAGAGAGCTAGTTCCTCATGATACACAAACCAGAACAGACACTATCAGCATACCACCTGACTGGAACGCATGATGCTACTTTACCTCGAGGAGCGCTAAGCCCTCAAGATGCACAGTAAGACAATCCCCTACAGCGCACGCCTCCTCACATTCAATGCCACTAACTCTTTTCAACGAACCAATGTTTTGTTATATTTGATGAGCCAAAGATGACTGACAAGCATGTCAAAATACAAAACACAATCAAGCATGCCCCAAGGAATCTCTAGTGTCTAAAATATGTCTAAATATATATTGATGTACGAAAGCATACGATGTAGAAAATACCTAGAGATGCAAACCCCCACTGAACAATTAAGCTATTAAAATGGGAAGTGAAAATAGACGTGAATTTCACTCAAATAAAGCGGGCAACAAGAGTGCAGTAGCCGGGCATCGCCTCACCTTCTGATGGGCGAGGTGAAGTGTGTGTAGGTCGGAGTTGCGAGACCGTAATGGTTATACTCAGGGTACTCGAGGGTGCCCGAGCAGAAGTAGAGTGCCTGCATCATGCAGCGGGTGGTCATGATGCGCAGCATTGAGTTGAAGAACGGGTTGCCTTCCCGGTCACATTTGTTCAGGGAGTCGGCCAGGGACTTGTTACTCGTCACGTCCAGTTCCACTGACTGAGGACAACATGTGCATCATGTTCAATGTTCAAAGAATTACGATGAAGAGAAATGTCAAGATATTAATAATATAATGCACACAATGAATAATACGTCATTAATTTAACTGCCAAAATGTATCTGATGATTATGTACTTGACAGATAACTTTTTAAAAGCTAATTGAAAACAAAGCAAGAAATGAAAATTTGTTTAGAAGCATTTATTATAGACCAAAAAACTCTTAACAAAAAAGTACGATAATAACAATGAGCTCAAGTACATTAATGGCAGCAAGAAATTTCGTGAAAAAATATCAGAAGCTCGACAGTAATCGAACGATTGAAAATTTCTTTTGCTCTTTTGTGCCTCCTAGAGGCGCACTGAGTGTGACAATAGCGACACAAATTCAACAATGCGAGATCAGTCTGTGAAATTACAGGCTTGCCGAGTCGGCCTATGCTGCTCATCGGTTCTCCTAGTTTCACTAAAATATAATTAAACGCCCAGACTGTAAGTCCTGAACATAAAATTTACAACTGACTCCAAGTTCTGCAACATTATGTCAGAAGTCTTATGGCAGAGAGAGTTCATGCATGAGGTACTTAGGACGAACCAAGACAAGAACAGTAAGCATTGTTCACAGCTGACCTGACTTTTACAAGCGAGCAAAAGGGGCTCAAAATTGGATGTAGGAGGAGCAGGATGTCGCCTGAGCATGGCGCAGTCCGGGAAGTGCTGGAGGGTTGTATTGGCGGCGGTCACGTTGGCGAGCAGCATGAACTCCTCCACCATGCTCATGGTCTCCAGGTGCTGCTTTGCTACGATATCCACCACGCTGTCCGTCTCGGGGTCCACGTGGAACTTCACCTCCATGCTCGCTAGGACTAGCGCACTGTCGCCAGTCCAGAGGCAGGTGAGTCAGTGAGTGAATGAGAACTAGGGCACTGTCACCAGTGCATAGGCAAATCAGTGAATGAGTGAGAACTAGGGCACTGTCACCCGTGCATAGGCAAATCAGTGAGTGAGTGAGAACTAGGGCACTGTCACCAGTGCATAGGCGAGTGAGTGAGCACAATCACGTTCGGACACAAAGGTGACGATCGAACATATCAGCAATAGAGATACAGAGATGTTTCATGGCAGTAACTAACAACTATGGTGATGACACGGACTATTACAAACACACTTCACCCATAGAAATATGAAAATAAGATGTGCTGATAGAATATTTCTTGATAGGAACATCAAATAAAACGTTATATTAAGCAAGAGATTCGTTTTTAGTTAGAAATAAGAAAACAATATACGTAAACTACAGTAGAAGTAATAAAGTAAAAATTAGTGGAAAAGCCGAGGGTGAACCGTTTTGAAACAGTGAGCAAGAACTCACCCCATGCCATCGTAAGTCTATAGCAGCACCAATTCAAATTGCAATAGTAACTAGTGTTTCCCTCATCTGGAAACGATTTTATTGGATTTATAACTTTTGACACGTTGCCTTATTTGCTCTGAACGAGAGATCACACGATATTTACTTTAAATGATCAGCTTTTAGAAGAGCAGAGTTGCACATACCCATCATTTATCCTCCTGGCCTTGAGCTTCTTGGCAATGCTGTTGAGGTCCCTGAGCGACTGAGTGAGGGTGTCCGTCATGTTTGGGTCGTCAATGCGTTGCTGGGCCTGCTCGTAGCTCATCTCGCCACGACTGCAAATTATGCTCTTGCAAAACCTGACGGAAAAAAAACATAAGCAACATCACACGAGTACTGAAGGAGTTTTTTAAAACCAGAATCTACGAGCCAATGGGGAATGCAGGGGAGGTAGGTAAGCTATTCTCAAGAATGACAACGTGAGACGGCATTTTACTCTCTTGTGCTTCTCAGTGGCGCACTCAATGCGACAATAGCAACACAAATGCAATAATGCGAGACCAATCAGTAAAATTTACAGGCATAAACAACTCAGACAAGCAACTCATGCGAGCCAATGTAAAATGCTCAGTCTGCTAGCGTACTTGTGAAACAGGACACGGTCTCTGCACGCACACATTGAGTTGCTTACACAAATGATCAGGCAATTAGAGTACTTTTCATTAGAAAAGTAGTAACGACGCCCAGTTACTTTTTTGCTATACTGGTAGATTGTATAATTCTCACCTCTAAATAGTTCTCTTCCCTTCTCACTTTCAGAGAACTCTTCAACACCACTTCTGCTCTACACCTATCAGTTCAAGTACGGAAGCAAATACCCTACCCATTTGCTGCTGCACAATGACAAGACTACTTAGCTGTCTCAGCTCCCTCACAATGGCATGGTAACCAGCTCGCGCGACGCTGTGCTCTGCCCACACTCCAGCAGCTAGGCAGGCAACAAACCTCCAAGTGCGGCTTGCACTCGAGTAAATTTTGTAGCAAATGGGTTTAGTTAGATTAAGGCTCAAGATTGAAGTTCTTCTATTAACAGGAAGTGGCATAGACAAAATTTACACATCCATACACAATTTATAATTCGCATTTAAGTAAATAATCAATATAATGTTATAAAGCCATTAGTAAAAAGCATTAACTTAGCCATTACTTTATTCCTGAACCTCGTAACCTTTAACCAGAATGAGAGAAACCGTCACCTGTGATCGATGATAACGCCATCTTCGTTCAGCTCCCAGATGACCGAGAAGGCGAACCTGTCGACGTTGCCACGAAGGGAGCAGAGGTTGCTGCTCAGCAGGTCCGGCACCATGTCGATCCGCCTGCAACAGTCATGGCCCAATTGACACCACTCCCGCTCTGTGACTAGCTTAGTTGTCATGTTTGATCACTTCATCTAAAATCTTCATGGCACATAAAGCAAGCTAATTGAGAATAAACATCAAAATTTGTCTTTTGTTGGTCTACTGTAGATTTCCTGTGTGTTGAAATAAGGCGAGCAATGTAGGATATTCATTCATTTATAGAAAAGCACTCGCTGCTAAGTTTTTCTCCTTCATTTGGCAGCAGCAGACTAACACACATGACAACATACAGTGCCTGAGTGCCTGTAACAAGTACCCAGTACATGGTTAAAAGTTTATTTACCATTTACAAACACTTCATCCGAGAATAACCACTTTAAAACTGTTTTGTACATGTTTGATCATGAAAATTCAAACTAATTTTTATTTCTCATTGCCAACATTACTGAGGGAACGTTCAAATCAAACCAAAAAACACTTAAATTTTCAATTCAATAATCAGCGAATTTGGCTGTTTATTAATATTTACATATATATCTATATATGGTATGTTCTGCCACACTGAAGTCCATGCAAGTCATTCCACTTAGAAATATAAAAAATGCCAAGAAGAGTTATCTTATAAAGCCAGCGCGCAGTTTAGATCTGCTACCCTATAAATGAAAGGAAGCCCTCACTTGGAAAGAAACTAGAAAGTTCTCTTTAAGCGAGCATAAAAAAGTTTACTCATCCAAATTTCATCAACTTACAATTATTTAGATCTGGTAACTAAGAGAATCATTTCAAAAGCATCGTGCAATATATTTATTTTCAGAATAAATTATTTTAGAATATCTTTTACAATCGTTCAGAATCCTCCATAGTATTCAATTATGGAATTTTAGGTCAGCAAAATCATTGTGATGTCACCTCTACTATGCCATGTACGTTTATTTGACGAATGGCTCAGGTACCGGCGGCAGAATGCTCTTCAAGAGATGCATAAAGACGTCCTCACGTGGCTTCTTCCCAGTCTAAGACTAATTCGAAGTCTGGTGGACTCGTGCCAGCAATGTCCCGTGACTAAGGAACACTTCTCAACTGAATATGTGCTGCTTTTCAGCTACAACATCCGTAGTGGTTTTTATAGATAAATTGTCAGTGAGTTAATGCCTCCATTACCACAACAGAGGTGTTTCCAAGAAAGAGAAAAGGAAGGCACCATTTAGCATAGAATTGCGAGAATGGGGAATCTTCCCACGAAGTGAGTTCCTATCTCCTCTGCATAAAAACAAGATTGAATTTTTTCAATCGTGCACTAGGCAGCGCGACCAACCTGTGCTCTACGTACTGGTAAAATAAGCTTGACGAGCTAAGTGGAAGTTTGCATGAAGGTCACTAGCCCTTCTGCCTCTATCGCGGCGGCGGTCTTGGCTTATATGATTATGATTAATTCAACAACGAGCTAACCTGCTGGTGAGGTAGACGGAGGTGCAGCGGTGCTGCGCCTCCTTGTCCAGCGCCGTACCCGGCCTGATGAAGTGAGACACGTCCGCGATGTGCACGCCCACCTGCACACCGGCAGTCGTGTACAGCGTCAGCAACACTCCGTGATGGCAGGCTCAAAGGAGCCCACACTCAGTCACCACACCACAGATTTCATTGAACAGATCATTGCATTAACAAAATGCAAAAGAACAGCTAAATTTATCAAAAACATAAATACGCTATAGATTGTGCTTTACGCCTCAATGCCGTAAATACAGTTAGAATTGCCCATACTCCATGCTAGATACCTCTTGCCTACACTGGAGCGCAGACTTCGTCACTACAGAGGAGACAACAGCATCACTGCCCCCAGCAATGCCTCAATCAGAGCTCGACTAGCACCACAGCACCCACACCACAGCACCACTGCACACACACCACAGCACCACTGCCCACACACCACAGCACCACTGCCCACACACCACAGCACCACTGCACACACACCACAGCACCCCTGCACGCACA
>JACJUY010006250.1:24208-34333 GCA_014220935.1 Platorchestia sp. MABIK | reverse complement strand
ACCACAGCACACACACACCACAGCACACACACACCACAGCACACACACACACCACAGCACACACACACCACAGCACACACACACCCCAGCCCCACCTCATAGTTGCCGTTGTCAAGGCGGCGGCAGTGGAGGGCGTCGTCTATGTCCGTGCAGCCGATGGGGTCCACCGAGCAAATGTCCACGTGACGCAGGTCAACGCGCTCCCGCTCGTCCTGCCAAAAGAAATAAACCCTCGCATCATTTCCTTTCACTCTCTAAGGGCCCAGCACTTGTGTTCACTTCACGCAGCACTTGTGTTCACTTCACGCAGCACTTGTGTTCACTTCACGCAGCACTTGTGTTCACTTCACGCAGCACTTGTGTTCACTTCACGCAGCACTTGTGTTCACTTCAGCGGAGCAGGGCCGGCATGTACATGGCACTGAACATTGCATTTTACAGAGCAGTGGAGAAGATAAATAAATTCTTTAAATAACATAAAATGTTTATTGCTATGGGAAGTTTTAAAGGATACCATGTGAATAAAAATGTTTCGTTTTAATACATTCCATATAAACTCAAGGCATCATACTCGAGAAAGAACAAAGCATTTTCTCGTAATATCACTGCACGTAGCAGACTCGAGCCGGCTCACCACAGCTTCTAGATTTGATGTATTATTCATGAGAAATCAGACTGAACGCCGTGACCCTTGTTTGGCCAGCGCTCTCGACTTGCTCGTTTATTCAAGGCAGTCAAACTTGAGTTCAAACGGAAAGTGTGAAGTTGTATCCTGGATGCTCGACTCAGAAAAGTTTAACGAAGTTGATATCGAGGTCGAAGTATAAAATAGGACAACCTCACTTGGCAGAATACCGACACTCAAGAGGAAAGCATTGCAGAACACACAAAAAAATCCAAAAGTAAGCAGAAGAGGAGACAAAATAGTTTATTTAAACTCCCAATTCCATTTCAAAACCGTAAACAAACAGCAATTCTGTCAGTAATTATTTCATTTATAAAAGGGTGAACGTAAAAATTCATAAAATAATCAACTGAAATCCCGAGTCAGAATCAAAGAAAAAAATCACTCAGGCAGTTACGAGCTTAAACAATAACTCATTCCATGTAAGTATGCTCAAAACCTTCAACTGAAAACCTGTGTGAAACCAGCTAAATTGCCATGATCGGCATCTCATGCAAGAGGATAAAACAGCCGACAAAAGCAGCAAGAGCCGCACACGCACTTATTGAGAGAAACTGAAAACATGTGTAAAACCAGCCAAATTGCAATGATTGGCATCCCACGCAAGAGGAAAAGATAACCGACAAAAAAAGCACTAGCACCATCAGCACCAGGAGCGGCACACGCACCTTCTCCGTGATGACCCAGGGCATTTGAGGCAGGCACTTGAGCACAGCCTCAGAAAACGCCGTGTGCGGGCAGTCGTGCTCCAGCAGCACCACCTCGTTCTCCGTCTCCCGGTCCCCTATGTCGCCCAGCACTCGCACGAAGTGGCCCTGCAGGTCAACAAAGTCAACAGCACGTCACAGTAACACAGGGGCACCACACACTGCATCACAGGAGCGACTGCACCAGTGTGCCATTCGCTAACATATAGAGACTCGTTCTTAGCTCCCTAAGCCGAGGAGAAGATAAAGTTGAGCATGATCAATAAAAGTCATCAGGGAGCCGTAGCAACCGTAATAAAAATGAAAGAGCAAGATAAGTCACTTTAATCACTAAGGTACATATTCCAATAAAACCCAATTTCTAACAAAACCTAACTGAAATTAGGTTAGGATTTTACATCCATAGGAATGCTAATTACCATATGTACAATAGTTGTATCCCATTGCGGGAAAAAAAATGAACCATGACACAACTAAAAACCTATTACATTTTACCAAAAAAAGCCTACACTTTACCAAAAAATGCTTTTCTAACTTTCAACTTGGGACCTTCCAACTTCTCCCACGAAGCACTAATTCCCAGACACACTAGCAGTATCACCTGAGGGGGAGGTGAAGTCACCTCAATTCTACAACTTGCTACCGCCTCAACACAAGGATGTACAGGGGCCAAAACCCGCGTTCATTTAGACGCCCGCTACTCGTGTGGACGTGACAGCAACGTACGCCCTCCTCTTGTACGTCGTGCAAACCGCGTGTGTGTTCTCACTACTGACACTCGCTCCAACGAAATGCTCACCCACACAATTCAATTTGCATTCCTATTGAAAGAATGGACAAAATGAATCAAACTTGCGTGTTTCCATTGATGCATTACTCAAGCAGAAATGTTGGACAAACTTAGATCTGAGGGAAGAGCAAATGGGGCTACAAGGTGCGACGTGCGTGTTTCTATTGCTCAAGCAGAAATGTCGGAAAATCTTCGAGGGAAGAGAAAATGAGGCACCAAAGAGATGAAAAAAAAGATGAATGTGAGGACCTTGGGGTTGCGGCTGTCCCGGGGCCAGCTGTCGAGGGCGACGATGATGCGCTTGCCGAGCAGCTGCTCCACCTGGCGCGTCTCTAGCCGAATGTAGGGGATGCGCCGGTCTGCTGGCACGAACAGGTGCCGCGTCGCCTGCAACGGCAGTGCACGTCACAAACAGGGTTGGTTGGTTGGTGAGCAGAGCCTGCATGCCTACATACTGAACGCTATGCCATCTCTCGAATTAACAAATATGGACATATGAACTCGGGTGCTCACACAACGATGGATGATATAACACGTTATGTCATTCACAGCAAAATAAAATGACGCAACTTCGGAAAGGGGGTACCCTAAAAAACATGAGTTTAACACAAGCAAATATGAAGGAATACTGTAAGTGACTAAGAAGACACAAATGATATGAAATACCCAAAGAATTAGGCATAGAAGACGCAAATGAAATGCAACACCCAAGGAATCGAGCATAGAAGACAAATGCAACGCCCAAGGAATGGGGCATGTTGAACAGCTCCGTACACACCATGACCATTTCGGAGGGCTTGATGATGCCGCAATACTGGCGCCACTTTCTGCGTATGATGCCCACCACCCTGGCAGTGGGCTGGCGCTGTGTGGCCGCCGCCTCCTCGGTCGCTAGCAGGGCGCTCTCTGCAGCACTGCTGGTGCTGCTATCTGCTTCCTCGCCTGACGGCTCTTTTTCCTCTGATGAGCAGAGCAAACCAAGTCAGCAAAGAACAGTAAAACCTCAAAGTAGTGCTCATCATTTTTTAGATACTCTTAAACTATGGAGTCTTCACTAAATACAGTCTTTTGAAAACTTGAAAACAAAGAAAGCAGTTAATAATGAAATCATCCACAATCTACGTTGTGGTGCCTAGCAGAAAACTCCAATGTTACCGGGAGGCCTTCTAAGGTTCTCATCACACACTATCGGATGTGGTATAAATTGTATTTTGACAGAATATTGGTTTGTATGCTTAATTTGTGTGTTCTTTCTGTTTGTTTCAGCCTAGATTCTTGCTGTGCAATGAACTATTAATGTACATAAGTTAATCTTAAGCCTGGAAGACATAGCTTGCTTAAGTTCCACCATCTTGGAAGGTGAGTTGAATGGTTCTTCTAGTTAAGGAGCATGTGCATTGTTGTGAATTTTCAGTTCATCAATTTTGGTTTCTGGTTTGGTTTGCTTCTTTTTATTTTATTTTCATTGTGAGATGTTCATTTTGATTGATTTCTTTTATTTTGAGTTGAGTTTGCTCATTATGTTCATTTTACTTAAATAATTTGCATTTTTGATTTATTTTGATTAACTTTGCTTTATGAGATTTATTTGCTTCAGATTTCTGTTTAATTTATGTTTGTTTGTTTTATTCTTTTTGTAAAGCCTGGTCATGGGAGTTGCTTGCGGTTCTTGTACTTATAAGTTACACTCATTCTTTTCAACCGGCAAGTCAACACCTCATGTCCATGCTCCCTAGTCCCTACTCTTGGCTCATCTTGTCATACCTGTCTTCACATTCTCTACTATTTGCTGTGCCTCTGGATTAGTTATTCCCCATATTCTGGTTCTGAGTAAACTATAATAAACACTAAAGTTTCATTTCACCAGTATTTCAAGACTCACTTTACAAGATCAATGTTGTATTATAGGAAATTCTGACCCCGCAACAACGATTGTGTGAGTGCCTTGTTTCTAGATCAACTGGCTAGTAGATCTAAAACAGTGGAAACTACAAAACATTTTAGACATAGCTAAAACAGTGGGGTCTATTAAAGCATTGTCATTGCCAATTCCAAGCGTTAAACCATCCACTTCACACCGCCGTTTTGAAGCTTAGACGACAGACAAAGACAAGAGAGCTCCTGATCTATTCTGCATCGCTTGTGTACCAGCAAAATGCTGCCAAGTAAAATCCACAATGAAGAAGTCCACTCTATGGGTAATTCTGCAGCTCTCCTCACATCAAAATGGAGCCCAGATAGACATGAGAGTATCACATTCATAAAGCATTCACCCTTGCAATGCTACAGCTATTGTGGCACGCACGTTCCTTCATACTGCACAACACGTACAACAAAGGGCAGAGTTTATTGTAAAAAAAATATCCTACGTTATCTCAAGTTGTTTAAAGCAAATGGAAATTATTCAAGAATCTAGTAGGAAAGAACACAAGGCAACTGGCAGTACGAGGATTTGAAGTGTACACCACGGTAGAGGATACAAAGTAGAGTCATTTCTATGGGGGAAAATACACCTCTTGTTGGGCTGGCCAATAGAACGGCTTTCTTTGAAACAAACTAGATGACGTCACCATTGCGACATGTCGTTAGGCCAATAGTGGTGCCAGATTTGGGGCTAGCAGTGTTACCAGATGTAAAATGAGCACATCTATTCGTTCGTTGCCGTGACGTCAGCATTGCCACATGGTCGACAAAAAATAGACTGGTTTGACTCTACCTTGTTTCTTCTACCGTGGTGCCGACACAGTCAGTACACCAGGACGACATATGGCGGTGGCAACTTGGTTCAGGCGACGGAGGTGCAGGCTCGGTTACCTGCGTCGTGCAGATCCTCTCGCTCGATCACTTTGGAGGAGGCTCCCACCCAGCAGGTCTCTTCCAGCAGCTGCAGCGCCACTACGTCGTCATGCAGCGCTCTGCTCACCAAAATGGAATGTGTTGTGTGACTGATGCACCAAGACAGTAGGTTCTCTACCATGGCAATTACAGTAGCACTTCAACTTCAAATTGCTAAAAAAATTCAGCAAAGAGTGAAGATGAACTGGTTTGGTCCTGAGCCTAATGGAGAAGTGAAGCACCCAGATAACAACAATAATTATATTAAACAACAGGAATTCTCACACGCTAGTTATCAAAGTAAACATTTTAAGATGTTGCTCATCATTAGTACATCTGAGAATATAACACACATACATAAACAGACAGAAGATATCCAGGTGGGAACACTGAACTGCAAAAAAACATCTAAAATATACACTAAAAAGGCTATCCAAATACACAAGCAATATCACCCACTCGGCTGCTCGCAAAAGAAACATGTTCAAATTAACACGTACAATTTGTGAGCTTGTTTATTGTACTCTCAATTTATTAACCATTTCAGGTTTTGTGATGCAGGAGATGGTTACCACTTGCATAGCTTTGGTCAGTTGATGTGTGTGCTTGGTCTCTCTTGAGAGGTGCTGATGATGCTCTACCTCCGGATATGTTTTCTATCAGAATTTAATTGTGAAGTTTCTTGGTATTTAACATGATTGGTGTTGTTGCCATGGTGCTTTACTTCCTCAATAGTAGGAAAATTGTTGAATTCCTAACAAAACCAAGGCATGTTTATACTGAGCAATAAGGCATTTGAGCAATCGGGCATTTGAGAAATTGTGGCAAAAAGTATGACATTCAAGAAATGGTGACCACAAGGCAACTGGACCTGACCTGTTGAGGTGAGCACGGCCCTGCACGATGACAGGCTCGTCGATCCCCTCGACCAGTACGCTGCCTTCGAGGCAGTTGCTGCGGGACATGCGCAGCACGCCCTGCCGCAGCTCCCCCCGCTGCACGGTCAGGTGACGAGTGTTAGTGTGCGCTTCACTGGCTGACCTACACTTGCTGAGCTCACACACCCACACCACATCCCCTCGGTATGGCAAATTGTTGTACACACTCAAGCTGGGTAACTTTACTATTTTTATTCAATATTTTGTACCTGCAGTCTCTCAGATAAAATACAATTTGATTACTTTACTTAAATATACCATGCTTACTTGTGAGCTTCATCCACCAAATTTGGCTTTGATTGAATTTGCATAACAAAAAAATTTAGTTTGCTTACATGAATAATGGAAATTTTTAGCAAGCATAGCAAAGCATAGTAAAGGTGATATTTTTAAATCATCAAGTTCAGCAAATTTGATCTCCTTGAAATGTGAATTATAGACATTGCAAAGGTGAAGACTGACCTTTGTCATAGCTCGTATTTTCTCCATGGACCAGTGGGGTTCGTAGAACAAGTTTTTGAACGAGTTTTCCTCATCTTGAGCAGCATCAACAGAGGCGACCAGGTCCAGGAGACCAGGAGAGTTAGTGAGAGATGCCACGTAGTCTCGCACTGAAATGAGAACCTTCATGAATATCAAAGGCAGCAACATCGCATTTGCTACAACGGCCCCACACTTTTGCCGAAAGATGTGCATTGGCTGCCAAATCTGTAGCCGAGTTCCAAGATTCAACTGCTTTAGCCTCAAAATCAATTGCGTTCATTTACCCCGCTTGAACAAAGCCTCAACAGATCTAGAGACAAGCGCTGCTGCAGCCATTCTGTTCGGCCAGGTGTTTTCCAAGCAAAAACAAGCCTCCACGATTCACTAACAATGATTGAAATTGTGCAACAAAGCTGCCAGAGAGAACCCTGAGATCCCCCATTACATCCCAGGGAAACTTAGCCCTCACACTGCAGAGAAGCTAGGCCGCCTAGCAAACTCCTGTACGTAATTCGTCAGCAAATGAATCAAAGTCATGGACCATCTCAAGTTAGACAATATGTTAAAAGAAATTGGGAACATTTCATTGCCCTCAGTTTTCAAGACATTTCTGCTTGCCAATGTTTTGTTGTAACCAGCACTTTCTTGCAACTAATACAAATCAAAAAGAATAATGATTAAGAACACATTGTGTGAGCATAACCACCCTCATCCAATACACGTAGGTCCCACAAACTTGAAGACTATCAGCAAGGAATAATGAAGGCCACACTACCACGGAGACATTTGCAGCTACTGCAACACGAAAACATTTGAAGCTACAGCAACGCAGACTGACCGCTGTAGGCCGACAACACCATCTCGTGAGCCTTGCCCCTGCAGCCAGCATCGTCAGTGAGCAGCACGGCCTGCACGCCCAGCCGCTGCAGGTGCGAGCCGTACCACCAGCAGCTCAGCCTGATGCTCGTGTCGTTGCGGTCGTTGCTGCTCTCACCGGTCATGCGCTCCACATAGCATGCGCTGAATTACAAAATGATGCATGTAAGAATAGCCCACAGAATTTTGAATGCTCGCAGTGTCATGAACACATCGGAGTGAAAAGGGTTTTCTCAGTCCCAGAACAATGTCCTTCAAAACTAAATTTCCTTCCTTCATAAGCAAGGCAAGCAATTACAATCAAGCTACCTAGAGCAGGCTCACAGTGTTTGACATGCTAAACACAAAATGATCAACTTCCACAGAGACATCATGACAAAGCATTACTTCAATATAAATCAAATGATGGTTTATAATAGGCATGCAACAGATAAAAGTAACCTAAACCAAGCTTGAGCACTGTAGCTGTAATGGCTCAAGAGGCCAACATTGGATTGCCTTGGAGGGCGTACCTATGATGTTAATTAGAGAAGACATCAAAGTTCTTAGAAGGAGAACAAACCTATAATCATTACAGAAGACATAGAAGTTCTTCTTCATTAGAGAAGACATAGAAGTGCTTGGAAGGGAGGACAAACCTGTGATGTTCATTGGAGAAGACATAGAAGTTCTTAGAAGGGAGGTCAATGAGGTCACGCAGCCTCTTGTAGATGGGGAGGGAGCGATGGCGCACCTCCTGCAGTACAGTCTGTGGCACCACCACGTTGTGCATGCTCTCGTGGCTCAGGAAGTCGATCTGAACATCACCGCAAATTTTCATCAAAACCGAGAAGTGAGAGACACAGAGTCTCACCCAACCACCAACTCAACATCAACTGTTTAATGTCAAACAAGAAGTAGATTGTGCTCTAACAATGTTAGGCAGACAAACATGAAAAATATATATGGACACTTTTTTCAAAAGACTATCACAATAGCACAAATGAAGTAACAAAATATACAAACCTACACTAAATTAGCAAAGTTAAATTCCACTACAGAGAAGTCTTTAGAAAATTAAGATGAAGTTTAATTTCCCAGTACCACTCTGGAAAGTGAGGTAAAAAAGGAAACTTGAGGTTTTAGAGGTTGATCCCTGCTGTACACAACAGATCCAACAGGACAAAAATGCAAGGTGCATCAACAAATAATTTCTGAAATCAAACAATCTCACTTTATAGCTAAGCTGATGATTGCTCTGCAACTCGAGCATGTGACATAACTCTGAAGGTGGTCACTCTAATAAACAACTCAAGCAAAACTGATTGCATTACACAGTAAACAAAATACTGACTATATAATTTACACAGCTTATTTATAATGAAATAGACAAGCACATAATTTTGACTTGAGCTATTTCAAAAGATTTTTGAATAAAAAGACACTAATGTCACAAAGGAACCAAAGCATAATTTACATTGCAGCATTGACATGAAGCCATCATGAGTAGCACTGAAAAGAGATACAATTTGAAATACACAAAAAACTGAACTTTGATTTCATTTTCCAAGTAGGTGAACTTTCTCTAATGCATTTAAGAAATACTGAAGACCTAAAACAACAGGGAGTGCATAGTGTAGGCACGTGGGATTTAATCATGGAACAACTAGACAGGGAGCTGTGGTTGACTCACAACCAAATGCTGTGACTATGACTTCACAAAATGTTTGGATGGAAGCTGGCAAGTGAATAAGTAAATAACATACCTCCAGCTGGCCAAGCTAAGCCTAGCTGCTTCAGTCCAACTTTATGGTCATTAGGACCAGCATTCATCCCACCCAACAGGGCTACGTTACACGGCTCCCACGGACATTATTTTATTTTTTGCGTTTGCATGCAATTTGCCCAGGTGAGTCGACTGGCTGTGCGTGTGCCACTCACAATCAGCAGCAGGAGTCCATCACAAACACACACAATTCTTAACACATAACTGACTCCTGTAACTCATTTTGTGGTGGGCAGCTTCAGCCATCACTGAGGACTGATGATTGGCCAAGGTTGCAGATGCACACAAACACCTTCAGCATGAAAAGAATTTCATAACATTTGGAGCTACACCCATTAATGTGTGTAAGATCACATGCAAGTAATCTTCAAATTGTTCTGCTTGGTGTTCATGATATATTATTGCTCTTTCTTATATTTCAGTTTTTTAGTGCAAGTCATGAATTTTGAGCATTTACTTTGCTTTTTATCTTTCCTATTCTTTGATTTAGTATTGCTGAATATGCCATTAAATCTTTACCATTATTTTCGTTTAATTTCAGGTAATTTAATTCTGATTTAATATTAGTACAACCCCTTTTTAGCATTTGTTCGCCATTTGCAAGATCATCTTTGCTCAATTGCTATTGGTTATTTTCATTGGTTCTCTCAGCATATCACATTGCATTACTTTCAAATTTCACTGAGAGCACAACAATATTTCTCTATTAAGATCTCCAATACTAACCCTTTTGTGATTTCTTCGTTTCTTATCTAGTGTGCCTCCCTTCATACATTCGTGAGCCGAGACGCATAAAAGCGCTCGTCGTGTCTGAGCAATCGCATTTTGACTGAGCTTTCCCCGCCGATAGCACCGGACTAGCCAGCTCCGACCTCCAGTAAACTACTCGAACCGTTTCAGTCTTTCCTTCCCTACCTGACGACCACGGTAGCTCCAGGGCGGGATGTACATTTGGTAGCCAGTACGTACATTTGGTAGCCAGTACGTACATTTGGCAGCCAGTACGTACATTTGGCAGCCAGTACGTACATTTGGCAGCCAGTACG
>JACJUY010006250.1:2306-18110 GCA_014220935.1 Platorchestia sp. MABIK | reverse complement strand
TTTACAAAAACTTTAAAATGCACCTTCAACTTTATTTAATTAGTATGATTTTTGTTAGCCTGTCATAAACTTTGAGAAATGGAAATTGGGTCTAACTATATAGGTTTTAGTTGTAAAAGTATAATAATTTTATGTCCCTACTGCGTTTAACTATTCATGGAACATTGCTCTTACTGACCGTTCGTGACTCATCGGGAATTCAAAGTTATAAATTCAGTTAGCGGGCCTGATTAAACGCTGTAATTTCAACAGTTAGCAAACTAATTTACTAGGTATGAATAGGCTCTTTATTTGCTTATACTTTTACTTTCATGATTTATGACTTTCATTTTTATGATAAAATACGTATTATGGGAAAGTAGTGGTAAAGTATCGGCCGGATTTTGCCGATACCGATACCAGTAAAATGACCGATACTTTCCGATACCGATACCGATACATCGGTACATCACTAATTCTTTAACTTGAGTACATATTTAAACCTGTAATATCATACTCACTTTTAATATGTTGCCACGCTTTGTTTTCTTGTAAAATATTTTCTGCTTCCTTTCAATGATCCCCATTTTAATTGCAATCAGTCAACTAAAAGTTAAGATCAGATTAACTGGAGTCCTTGAATGTCAGGAAATCCTCTCTGAAAATGGGTTACAGCTGCAATGTAAAATGCAAACAATCTGTAAAAATATTTCACAGCCATAAATATTTCAAATATGATATATTACAGATTAATATTTAATTCATCAAATAAATGAATCACATATCTTACAGCTAATATAAACAGATATATTTCTGAAAAACATTCAATGCAGTATTTATTATGACTACCTCAGTAATAGATGACATAATTATATAACATCCAACTAATACTTTGCTATGAATGTTACATTTTATGTCTAGATAATTCATCTATATTGTAATCAAAAACATTTCCTTTCATTACTAAAATTCAAATTAAATCAAAAGACAATCAATATTGATTTTAGCCTTCCACGGAAATTAAGAATTCCGTTCCAAAGAATCACTAAACAACACATTTAAAAATGTTCTACAGGAATGACATTCTGCTTGCCGATGCATTATTTTTGAGTTAGTCAACTTAGAAGTTATAAGAACGGCGCTCATGAAATGACTTTCCCGCGTAAAAGGAGAGAGTGTTCCAACACTGGCGCAAGTGCGCAGAGCTGGGGAAAAGTTATTGTTTTTGCAACATATGGTGTAATTTATTACTTGCAGATCCTACGGAGCCTAAACCTACTTCTAGGATGTTTTAGTTAATAACACAATAAAGGTTATTACCCAAAAATATTAGAGGGACTGAAATAGTAAAGACTTAAATTGATTTGCACTAGACATCAGTTTCAAGATGACGGTGACCGTAGAACATTAGCAAAACTGTAGGAGTTAATACCGTAGAATACAACAATGAATACAACATCCTAGCAGTGGGTTCAGGCTCTGTGGGGTCCGCAAATAAGGAATTACTAAGTACCCAAACATACTTTAACAGCTCCTGCTTAAGTGCAAACTTCCTGGAACTGCTATGGAAAACAAAAATTTCAAAGTTCAATAACTCAAAAATAACGCATCAGCAAGCAGAATGTCATTCATGTAAACTTTTTAAATGTGTTTCTTTAGTGATTCCTTGGAATGGAATTCTTTATTTCCGTGAAAGGCCTAAAATCAATATTGACGCAAAAGAATTTATAAGGTTTCCATATAAATTAACTTGATGACATATTTGTAAAAAATAAGGGGTCAATATTGGATTTAGGCCTTTCACGGAAATTAAAAATTCCGTCCCGAAGAATCACTAAAGGAAAACATTTAAAAACGTTTTACACGAATGACATTCTGCTTGCTGATGCGTTATTTTCGAGATGTAACAATAATAACGTTCAGATAGGAATAACATTATATGGTCGGTTGCTTAGTTGCCGCATAGTTGGGTCACGCCCACATTCTTGGCGGGACACGCCCACTTTTTGCGCCGGAAAAAATTGCGTCGCTTTGGGTAAATTAAGGTAAGCTATTTTAGGTTTATTTGTGTTATTTTAGGTAAGTTTATTTAACTAACCAAACATAACCTACCCAACCTCACCCATCAATACGTCAATACCGTATTACTGCATATTTACTTGTCAGTTCCTTCACTTTTATATACAATGTTCCTATAACTTCAAAGTTGAATAATTCGAAAATTAAGCATCGGCAAGCAGAATGTCATTTAAGTAAAACATTTTTAAATGTGTTCCTTTAGTGATTCTTTGGAGTGGAATTTTTAATTTCCGTGAAAGGCCTAAATCAATATTGACCATATAAAGAATATTGTAGCAATTAGTTAAAATAACTTTCAAGCATTCTTTCATTTTCAGGTACATGAAAAAAAAATGAAAAGCATCAGTAAAACACTAAACTGAACTAGAATGAGAAACTAAAATGCACACTTTACTTCATATTTACCCACATCTCACAAATTCAATACTTAATCCACTTTACATTCATTCAAAATTTCTTTTTCCATTCTCGCAACAAGTCATGCTATCCTGTACTGTAAGGAATGAGCTGTTGATCATACCAACTAAAATAGACTGGAATTTATTGCACCAAACTCTACAGTCTAAACTCTCTCACACACCGCCAATATAGATCACTGCACTATCAACAAGACATGTCAGTCGTACATATACTCGTTCAAACACAAGCACCAATCTCAACACTACCACCATACCAACGAGTCGCACACTATTTTCACAGCGTTCTTTCAGTGCAATATACAAATGATTTACAAAAATTTTATCAAAACACAATATTAATAAGGAGCAAAAACGCAGCTGCACCTCACGGGCTGAGAACTCCTACGTTAATCAAAAACCGAGGGCAATCTTTCATTTAAAAAAAAAGCAGCTTGAAACCATGTGCTGCAGCTTCCCTAGCGTAAAACACACATGCTGAGGTTTTGTGTTTTCTCCAATCCGAGCCTCTGTGTAAAGAGTATCCGCAATCGGTTTAACCTTGTTTGTTTTGGTCATCACCTTTAAGGAAAATTAGAACATTTCGCTTATTCATTCTATTCTGGAATTAGTAATTCTACATTTGCCATCTTGCATTTTGTTATTCAAAACAATATAAATTGAACTATAGAAGAATATCCAATGTTGTTCAGGTATCTCTGATAATTTAATATGAAGCAATGCACATTGCATAGTAATTAATATTGTCGTAAATCCAGCCTTGCTCCTTACCAGAGTCCCGTGCAAGACAACCCATATCTTGCACACTTAGGGACTANAACTTTATTGTCAATATTGTTATATTATTAGATATATTAGTGAATAATTTTATTACAACACCCATGTAGGGCTTATAATGGTTTTATTTTAATATAATTGTAAAAGTATCGGTATAGGTAGTAGTATCGGTCAAAGTATCGGTATTTCCAAGTATCGGAGTATCGGTATCGGTATCGGCCAAAAATGGGTATCGGTATCGGTATCGGTATCGGCCAAAAAAATGGTATCGGTACATCACTAAAATAAAGATCATTATAACCATATGTACAGGTTGCAACACCTGCAAACAGTAATATTCAACTTATAAATTGTGAATGGGTGGAGTCGGTGTTGGAGTCGCAAAATTCTGGAAAGGTGGAATCGGAGTCGAAGTCGGAGTCGCAAAATTCTGGAAAGGTGGAGTCGGAGTCGCAAAATTCTGAACAGGTGGAGTCGGAGTCGCAAAATTCTGAAAAGGTGGAGTCGGAGTCGCAAAATTCTGAAAAGGCGGAGTCGGGGTCGCAAATTTATTCCTCCGACTCCGCAACCCTGGTTGCTAAAAATGTATACTTCTTAAAATTACAATAATTTTTAAAATATATGAAATAGGAGATTACATCATAGAACATCCGACAGGACAGAATTAAATTATTCTTACGTATCTGGTATACCCTCTGAATTAGCATAAATTTCAAGGGTACAGCAGAGCAAATTATTGTAATCAGCAAACATGACACAACTGACCCCAACAACGCAGGTTCATCATCGAAGAAATGACGAAAATTGGATCCATCGTCGGGACTCGGAGGAAATTCTTCTTGAAATACCGATTCAAACTCAACAAAATAACGATTCAGAGGAACTTCCAAAAGTGGGAATCCCAGTTTATTGCAAGAACCATTAATAAAAGGAAATTTGGAAGAAAAGTTTCTGAACGCACAGCGGAAAATGTTTAAATGTAACGCAGTTCGTGGTGGGCATTCTGAGCGGTAGGTCCAGTAAAGTAAAATAAAAACGAAAAATTACCTCATCTTGTTTCCAATAATACTGGTACTTGTGGTACATGTTCTTTCCATTTTCTCACTTGTGGGTTATCTGACACCACTTTTAATTTATGGTTTCTTTTCGAAGTTAATGTTAGTGAATTAAATTAGCTTAATTAATTTATTAGTTTTTATGATTTTAAATATTTTTTGTTTGATGCCAAAATGAATCTCTGGGACATTCCAAGAGCTGAAGAAGAAGCTGTCTGCCCACTCCAAGCCAAAGGACTCCTACCGACTGGGAAGTACTGCAGGAATGCCTACCCAATAAATCTTTACTTCGGTTCCCATATCTTTTGGAAGTGCAACAGAAAGAACTGGAAACAGCAATCGAACCACACCCAGCATATCGAACGCTTGTGGGGATCAGCAAAATGAGGAACAAGCGTTAGCAAAGGACACCCCGACACCATCTGGACAGCTAACCACGGTAGAGGAAACAAGGTAGGATCATTTCTAGGGGGGAAAATACACTTCTTCTTGTTCAGCTGGCCAATAGAAAGGCTTTATTTCAAACAAATTTTATGAAAACGCAGTGACGTTAGGCCAATAGAAAAGACGGATGTAGGGGTAGTAGTGCTACCAGATGCAATATGAGCGACGCTATTGGTTCATTGCCATGACGTCAGCAACATCACACGGTCGACAAAAAAAGACATGTAAGACCCTACCTTGTTTCCTCTACCGTGACAGCTACCTGGCAGAGTTCACATGGAGGAGTAAGTTACCATTCGAAGACATCCTGGAGGGCATCTCCAAGTTCATGCCTCCAGAATAAAAGGATTATTGTTGTTTTGTGATAAATATACATTTTAGAAGCACAAGCTGTATATTTTACGCTTTAGTAAACCCAAAAAAGTGGTGACAGATAACCCACAAGTACCCCAGTTTTATTTCTCTATCCTGTCTGTAAAAAGGTAATACCAATTTTAATAAGGAGAGCGTTGAGTGAAAAATCCGAAAAATCATTGAAAATTTGTTTTTGGTCTAGAATACCCCGTGGTATTCATTCACAGAAAATGTACAGAAAACGTTTCTCTCACAGAAAAACGTGTGTAAATCAGTGGGATGTAAGCCGCGGTCGAGTGAGAACGCCATTTTTTGCTTGACCGATCCCCTCTTGTTGTGGCCGTGCCAGCCTACTTCCTAACACTATATCCACTGTATTACATAAGAAGTAATAACCGATGATGCCAAAGGGGGTTGCCATTTTTTTTTTGTCAAAACTACTATATATATCGTGAACAGTCTTTAGCGTTTTCCTATTTCAATTTTAGCCATATGTACACATTTTTAATCGCTGTATCTTCAAAAGTTTTTGCCTGATTTTCACCGTTCGAGTTGCATAATGAAGACAAATGCATTACCACATTTTTTGCCAAGCCAGACTTTCAAATTTGTGTCTCAAAATTTTGTAGCCCACTTTTTTGAAATGGTCACGAAAATGAAAAGTTTCGAAAATTGAATATATCTTCAAAAGTAAAACGAACTAAAAAAACTCGGTAGAATTATTCGTATTTGTAATCTGAATGTTTAGAAGCAAGAATCAAAAAGGTACTTGTGGGTTTTGTCATCACTTTTTTGGGTTTACTAAAGAGTAAAAAAATACATCCTCTTAGAAGGTCCCAGATATTCATTTTGGCTAGAAACAAAACAAAAATCAAAATTCATATAAATTAATAATAACTTAATTTAGCTAAGCTAACTTAACCTAACCTTAACATCAAAAGCAAACCATAAATTAGAAGTGGTGACAGATAACCTACAAGTACCATCAAAAAACTAATTCCATGATTTGAAGAAATAGCAAATCAAAATTTATCCAAAAAATTCGAAATTCTTATGTAGCTTCCAAAGTATCAGAAATTTTGAAAAAATTATACAAGCGAATTAGTCTTAGAAACACGTTTGACATACAATATCCAATTTTCAGACAAATCAGTTGATAAATGAAAAACCGGCCTAAAAATTCAATGCTCTGCTTTTGAAAAGGAATACATTTTTGGCACCCACCCTGTACACTGCCTCAAGTACATCCTGGCGTCGGTTCCTGTACTTCCGGGTTCACCAGCTGTGCTGCCTGGCGTGATGCCTCTTCAAGAGACTACTAAACACAGAAGTATAGTCATACAGCTCACATTTTAGTAGCTTCCCTACTTAATGCTTGCCAGCTTTATGTATTTTCATGCTAACATTATAAGAAGGGGAGTAGTCATACAGCTCACATTTTAATGGCTTCCCTATTTTATGCATGCTTGCTTGCTTTGTGCAGTTTCAATGTACTGGTCCAACAAGTAGAAAAGTGACACAGCTCACATTTCAGTAGATTCCCTAATTTATGCTCCCTAGCTCGGTGCAGTTGTAATTTACTAGCCATGTACGCACTAAAGTCGCACAACTCACATTTCAGTAGATTCCCTAATTTATGCTTGCTTGCTTTGTGCAGTTTCAATGTACTGGTCCAACAAGTAGAAAAGTGGCACAGCTCACATTTCAGTAGATTCCCTAAATTATGCTCCCTAGCTTGGTGCAGTTGTAATTTACTAGTCGAATGAGTAGAAAAGTCACACGCCACACATTTCAGTAGATTTCCTAATTTATGTTTGCTAGCTTGATGCTGCTTCAAACTACTTCTCAAACAAGTAGAATAGTCGCACAACTCGCATTTCAATTGATTCCTTGATTTATGCTCACTAGCTTGGTGCAGTTTCAGATTACCATTCAAAGAAGTGGGAAGATCACACCGCTTACGTTTTAATTTCTTTCCCAACTTAGGCTTCCCTGATTGATGCTTGTACATGTTACCATTCTGAGCCGTAGAATAACCCCACAGCTTCCCCACATTATGCTTGTTAGCTTTGTGCTTCTTCAAATAATAGTAATTCATAGTAAAATAGTCGCAGAACTCGCATCTCAGTAGTGTCCCAATGCAGTGCTGGCTGGCTTGATGCAACTTAATGCTATTTCCATAAGCGGTGGTGAATGCACACTGCTCACACTTGAACCGTTTCTCTCTGACGTGCTTGTTGCTTTGGTGTTGCTTAACAGCGCTCTTGTGTGCTGAGGAATAGTCACACAAGTCGCAATCGTATAATGTTTTTACCTCCTGTTTAACACTTTCGCGTCGCTTCATTAAATTCTTTACAGAAGACGAACCCAATTTTAATACTATTCTCTTATTATGCTCTATTTCTAAATGCATTTTTGATTTATTAGAATAAAGACCAGAATAACTAGAATACTCATACTTGAAATCATACCCTAATTTATGCTCCTCAAGTAGGTGCAATTCAAGTTCGTCCTTCCGAGTACTCGAGTAATCACAATGTGCACACAGGAAGCGTACTGATTTGAGTCTCTCCGGAGGGTTGACCTTAACACCACTGCCGCAACCCGGCATATCTGACAGTACCGAGTCAGCGCTGCCTTGGGATTCTCCAGCTGATCTCTGATGAACAGCACTTGTGTTGTACGCACCAGAGCTGCCTTCCCTCAACTCGTCCTCTGCTTTTGCGTGCTCTGTACGTGTCTCAACATATGCATCGTCTATTTCATTCTTGAAAGTAAGGACATCAGAGGCTGCGTTTATACGGTCCTGAAATGAATTCCTTGAGTCAGTAAGCTCACAAAGATTACATCTCTGATTGGGCTTGAATATCTTCATCCAAGTGAAATACAAAAACATGACTTCTGCAATAAGACCAAAATTTTAGCTTCTTTAGAGATCGTTTTTTGAAGTAAGTGGAAACAAGACAAAAATCATTGTAATTAATTGAACAATAAAATAAAAACACTAATGTGAATCCTGGTCTGGAGACTAGGTAAAATTTGCCAGCCAATCGGCAGTCTCCTAATCGGCTGTCAGTCAGTCGATAGTTGAGTCGGAAATCACTCAATTAATCGGTTATCATTCATCAGTCAATCAACAGGCAGTCAGCCAGCCAGTCGCGGTCATGTGTAAGTCATAGTCACTTTCACACCCGAGTTTTCGACTACATACAGTCTGAGTATCAACTGACTGACGGCTAATGGACTACCTGTCATGAACATAAACATGACGACCAAGGTTTAGAAGGCTGAAAATTAAGCCAAACACTAATGACTTTATGGCAGATATCTAGCAAAATAACAACTAAAGACAGTGAAAAGAGAGAGCAGGTTAGGCAGGACAGCAAGGAGACCAGGTTAGGCTGGACAGAAAGGAGAGCGACTAGGTTAGACAGGATAACAATGAGAGAGACCACGTTAGATAGGACACCAAAGTTAGAAACTTGGTTAGGTAATACAGCAAACAGGGAGTTCACTTGGGCAAGACAGCAACAAAAAGCGTATGAGCCGAAAATGAAGTCAGGCACGACCGCAGCACTGACCTCAGTAGATTATGTTGCCTATCCAATTATTCTATTTACAGGCAACTTTACCAGAATATTGCAGACTTGAATTCCCACATAGCACACAACTACAGAATAAGTAATAAAATTTTGGTAAGATGTGAACATAAATGAGTTACTAACATCTAAAACGATTAAAATAAAACCCATCAGTTTGTTGCATGGATGTCAAAATGCCTTTAACTCACACTACAACAGTGCGACCATAAGGCTGTCAGGTGAGAGAAACAAGATGGTCACAATACTCAACTTATGCTTCACAGCTTCAATACTTTAAAGAAATGAATTAAGACAAGGTACAAGTTCATATTTTCAACATTCACTTCATCTCATCTTAGTTAAGATAATTATAACAGAAACTCAGTACAGGAAATGTTCAAGTGGCCCAACAAGGATAGAAAACTTCAGTGTTCCAGTTAGCACATTTGCTATGTTAGCATCAGAAGTTTTCAACAAAATTGAAACAAAAAGGCAAAAATGGATGATAGAATGAAAGCAAGACACTCATGCAGAAAGTCGATTGCAAAGCGTCAGCTTCCTTCACAAAATTGAGTCGCAGATAGAGATAAAAGCTGAAAATTATATTGATAAAGCTGCTAAACATGAAACTGACAGCACACTCAGCAGAGCATCAAAGTGCCCATCACACTTGGGATGCACATTAAAATATGCAACTGGGGATAAAAATAGAGATAGAATGAACTGGAAAGTTGTCTATGCAGATAACAAAAAGAGAAGTTGTAGAGAGAAGTTAGAAGTTGTAGAGAGAGGTGCTATTAGGCAGCATTAACTGCATCAAGCATTTAATAGTTTCAGTTCAACTTCACAATCTGAAATAATAAGCCAACAATAACTCAATAAAAAATGAAGATATAAATCAGAATAAAAGTGATAAAATATATTTTCTGGAGTATTTCATGAGTATAAGAGAAAAAAACAGTTGAGTACAAGGATATTGCACCAGAAGCAAGTTTTCAAAGATATCACTAACCTTTACAAATAAAGTCATTCAAGAGTGGGATCTAAAAAAAATGCTCTGGCTTTTAGTACCAAGAACTTTACAAAAATGGTACTATGAGTTAAACTTTGAATGCAACTGATCAGAACCATCAAGACAAACGAAATTGAGATAAGATGCCGATACAACAATGTTAAACATTGTTTAAAATAAACCAAGATTCTAAGTTCGAAACAATACTGCCCGAGGATTTTTTTCCCTAATTTCGGGATCAGTCTTTATTCCTCCTCCTTCTGTGTGTAGGGAACTGGAACTCTGAGAGCATTATGCTAACTATGGTATAAATAGCCCCAGACTGGCCTTGAAACTAATTTCTACATTTGGTTCTTTTAAACATTATAACCTACCCTCACATTTGGATGATCAGTGCGGATATACAAACATTAAATACAATTTAACATCTAATAAAATATTCAACCACAAATCATCAACAACTGAAAAGTAAACAGAGATCACAAATGTCAAACCTAAAATGCAATGCTTATGTAATATCTGGTGGTAATACCCAATTGATGATATTAGTGTTGTGGAGGAAAGAACCATTTAGCATAGAATCAGAGGAATAGAAAATCCACGCACAAGATGTGTCCAAGCACCCTGACTATTGAAAAGGCAAAATTAAAAGAAGTTTAAGGAACAGAATAGAGGGTGAAAAAATACTATTCCTTCAAAGTGAATCAATTAGCCTAAAAAAATGGGGGAACAAAACAGGCTTAAAGTTCAGCTTAGGACCTTACATTTTTCCCTGGGATGTCAATTCCGATAGATGCGATAGTTTTATTCCCTGGAAAGAATACGGTAAAGATAGCATAACTCTTTCCATTATCTTCTAAGAATCTACAGGAGATATTGTTGAAAGTCAAACAATTAGTGATATGAATGAAATTATGCTTCAGAACCAGAAATCATGAATGAAATTGGCTATTCAATAAAATAAACTATTTAAACAAATAAGCCATGAACATGAGGGATTACGTAATGAAAACTCAGTTCAAAAAGACCAGCAACAACTGAAAAAACTTGTACATTCAACGTCATGGAATTCCATTTATCACATAAACAAGAACATCAAACCTATTTTTACCTCACTTACTCAACGGTTTTAAAATGGTGGCTTATTATTTCATTCATAATGTATCCATCAGAATGATTGCTGGTTAGCAATTAGATAAAAAAATGTAATTTTGCTAAGGAGAAGTAATAAATTAATATAATTTGTTAATATATTAGTTCAAATACATACGGACAACCAGTGTACCACTGAGTCTTTTGGAACCCCATATGAAGGTTTATGAAAACCAGATCCAGTGAGGCCTATTTATACTTCCTCCTCTTTTGTTCCTAGCTCACACTGTGCCAGGAGAGCAGACGTAAATTATTGTTGAAAGTTTCCTTTTTTGTTTTCCTCTTTCATTTTCACACTGAAACTGGGAAATTTTATTCAAAAATTTCATTGAAATGGTGGTTTGGGAACTTAACGGAACAAAACAGGAAAACATAATTATACATTTTCTTCAGAAGGAATAAAATAACTAAATTCACGCAAGGATTTCTTCGATTTCAATCACAAGCAATCATGTGATAACAAAGGTGTTAAAGATAACCTTGCGTGTTTTTTCCGTTTCTTTTGTTTTAGCTAATAGTTCCAGACGTTTCTCTTGGAAGCAGCGATCGATCTAGTTCTTTAATTTGTTCAACTGCTTCCCTGTATGAAATCATAATAGATAGTCTTTACTTATTTGTTTGTGAGGAATGTTTGTTGTTACCAGTAAAATGTGATGTTACATAATAATACTTGTTAGTATACCTCCAAGCGTTCCTGGAATGTTCTAGACTTTCACTGTCTAGCTTTATTGCGCATTAATTAGTCTGATTCAGTCAGTCGCCATCTGACGTTATTGCCGTAAGGGTGCGTGACTCAGGCACTACCCTATTGTGTTCTGTATTGTCTTCAAATAAACTATAGAACAAAACTTGATTGTCATACTTACCCCATAATATTATCATTAGGAGCTTAGCAATAATTCAATTTCAATGGTAAACATGTATGGGACAATGAAGAACTTCAGTAGTAACAATGAAATAAGCACAACTCAACAGAAAAAGCAGATGTTAATACAGGACGAACTTTTAAACTTCAAAATTTAAAAGACAATAATTTGAAAGATCATATAAATTTAAATTAAAGCATTCCAGAGAAGAGGAGGCAACCAACCGACGTACCTGAGGTTCCTGATACCAGTCAATGGGCTCCTCCTTCACTGTGATGTTCTCCATCTCATCTTCAGGCACTTCATTATTGACGAGATTTATTATTGGAGGATTTTTACGATTAGGGACAGCAACTGCAAAAAATAAAAATAAATCCACATGAAATCTTTGGGAGCTTGAAAATGCATATTCCATTGATACAACACCAATAAATAGAAAAAAGCTAACATATGAACTCTCAACTTGAGTAATATGAACTGAATTCATTTCTAGGTCCATCATCAAATGCTGCAGTTGATAAAAGAAATAGGTAATAAGGACTTCTGAATAAATGCTTCAAACATATCCGAAAGGTTTCTCACTGCCCAGCTCTTGCTTACCATTTTATTATTAATTCAAGGTGTTCAATTAATTTCTGCCAAGTATCTTAGGTTCAAAAACCTCCACAGAAGTGTAAAACTTCACTCACTGTTTTGGGTAACACAGTTTGCAACATCAGTGAAAAAATACACCCCTTTGGATGATATCAAAAAATGAGACCAAAGAATGAAAAACGAAATATGTAAATGACTTGGGAGGCATACTGGTCTCATGTTAGAGTTAGAAAAGTATAGGATATATAAGCAACATAAGTACTCATCTGAGCCCCAATCAGGTTCCTGCAAGAAACATTTGCTGATTATGATAAGTAGCTAGTGTTACAACTGAGATTGTCAACCCAAAGAGAGCAGGTACTATCAGCACTCTACATGTGCCTAAAGAGTAGTTTGTTCTGAGGTGCACTGAAAAGAAACATCTTTTGAGTCAAGTGACTGTATTCTTACAACCTAAATATTAATTCTTCACTGTCTATCCTCTTGGACATCATATCAATGGATGAATGCATTTTGTAAAAAGAACTGTAACAAATCCTGCAGAAAACATGTAGTAAACCAAAGAATCTCCATCTCACAAAGAGACCAGAAATAAGACTCACCATGCACCATGTCCTCTGCTGTAGCTTCCTGCTTGATGGAGCCATGGCTGCAACACAGCCTCTTTACTTCAGCATCTGTCAGCTTGTGCACAACAACCTTCTGCTTCATGCTCGAAGATGAGGCTACACTGCACAAAGTGGTACAAAGCATCAACATTAAAGAGGCAGGAACGGTTAAAAAAAGTGTCATTTACGGATGGAGTTCTCTGAAATTTTCACTATGGGTGTGAAATGATGCAAGGATTATTTTATGATTGATATGTTTTTTTCATATCTGCATCAGAATGTGTTTTTTTTTAAATCTAGCACAATTGAGATGTGGGCAAACTTTTTCAGGGCGCACAATTTTGAAGCTACAGAACCGGCAATACGTTTTTGGATAGCTTATGTAATTCTCTAATGAATATGGCAAGAGGATTTTTGATAATTCTTTGAATTTTAGGAATTTTTTGAAAAAAATTGACTTGCATTTCTTGTTTTTCTTCTTTTTGTCATGTAATTTTCAAAATAATAAATATTTCAGAAATAAAAATGGCCTTATCGATAAAGTTTGCTAAGCCCTATCAAACGATATATTTTCCATTTGTATACTTTAAGGGAACCATTTGGAGCATTTCCAGTCAAAAATTAGATTGTCCCAATTTTTTGTTTTATTGCTTCAAAAGAGTTTGAGATATGTCCCCGAATGTCTGTAGAAATATCAGAAACGTATCCCAGAGCTAGCGCCTTCCAGAAGGGGGGAGAGCATCCCCCTTTCGGACTTTTTTTTTCATTTATGAACCTAGAGCAATAAAATTTGGTACACTGATAGGAAATGCAATTTAGAATCATTTACCTTCTATGAAAAAATGCGATTTTCTTTGAAAGAAAATTGGAAATCATAGAAAACGACATTTTTGGGTTTTTTTCGAAATGCTTATTCTCTGACAGTTTTTGAGCTACAGTAATGATTTTGGTATCATTGGATGCAGAATAACGTGGACATTCCAAAAAATTAAATGCTAGCCCTCAAATTTCCAATTTTCTTTAACCTTTTATATTTCATCATTCATATTCAAGGTAAACGTCCCCCTTCCTAACCTTTTTTTTATTATTGAATTTAGAGCAATGAAATTTGGTACACTGATAGGAAATGCAATTTAGAATCATTTACCTTCTATGAAACAATGCGATTTTCTTGAAAAGAAAATGGGAAATCATAGAAAACGACATTTTTGGGTGGGGTTTCCTAAATGCTTTTTCTCTGACAGTTTTTGAGCTACAGTTATGATTTTGGTATCATTGAATGCAGAATAACGTGGACATTCCAAAAAATTAAATGCTTGCCCTCAAATTTCAAATTTTCTTTCCCCTTTTATATTTCATCATTCATATTCAAGGTAAACGTCCCCCTTCCGAACCTTTTTTTATTATTGAATTTAGAGCAATGAAATTTGGTACACTAATAGGAAATGCAATTTAAAATCATTTACCTTCTATGAAAAAATGCGATTTTCTTGAAAAGAAAATGGGAAATCATAGAAAACTACATTTTTGGGTGGTTTTCTAAATGCTTCTTTTCTGACAGTTTTTGAGCTACAGTTATGATTTTGGTATCATTGGATGCAGAATAATGTGGACATTCCAAAAAATTAAATGATTTTTCTCAAATTTCCAATTTTAAATAAAATAAACAGATAAAAAAATGAAAAAATTTTCAAAAAAATTCAAATTTATGACATCATAACTTTAGAATGAAAATGAATTGTGAAAAACTATTTAGCTTTTCGGAAAGCCCTTGTTTTTTTTTTGCATCCAATGATACTAAAATCATTACTGTAGCTTAAAAACTGTAGGAGCAGAAGCATATTTAATCTTAAAATATCTTTTATGCAACAAGTAAGTTTTCAAGACGTTTTTCATAATAACTCAAGTTTACAAAGCTAGAGCAATGCGGTTTGTTGCATTTGAAAGTGAAACGTGTGCTCTAAAAAAATTATTAGGGGATTTTCCAAATTGTTTATGTAATGATTTCTGTAGACTTTTTTACCCAAAAATTATAACTTTTACCCTACCTCTTTCAAAAAAATTCATTAAAAATCAGAAAAAAATTAAATAAAAAAAATCCCTAATAACATTTTTAGAGCACACATTTTACTTTCAAATGCAACAAACCGCATTGCTCTAGCTTTGTAAATTTCGGAATTATTATGAAAAATTTATATATATATTTTTTTATTATAAGGAATAATTAATTTTCTATGCCCCAAATGAAAAACCTCTTTAATAAAAGTTGTTACGAATGTGGAGATCTAGTAGTCTGCAAATTTTCATAGACGTATGTACAATAGAAAAACAGTTTCCAGTTTTTCAAAATGGTTCCCTCAAAGTTTCTGGGAGAGGAATCATTTTAAAAGAGAAAATTGCTAGTGTTCAGGACGGCCATTTTTCTAAAAAAAATTTTTATTATCCCCATAATTTCTAAACTAAGTCTTTTCATGTATAAACTCTGTGGTTTTATACTGTTTTTCAAGCCCTATTGATTGATATAATTGCCATTTCTGCACTTTCAGGACTGTGGGAAAGGATCCATATCAAAAAACAAATGCAAATATCAGAACAGCTGTTTTTTTTAAATTATTTTTTATTCGTTTTAAATTAATTTTTTTTAAATCAACCTTATTGCTCTGTAGCTCTATTTAAGCCCTTTCGATTGATATATTTACCATTCTCGCCCCCATAAAACTGAGTGAGGCGATTAGATGTTTACACAAGCTAATTTAGCTGATGACTCTGAGTAGCCGGACTCAAAACAAGAAAAGAAAGAAAGAAAGAAAAAACATTTATTTCCAATAAAGTACAAACATGAAATGTCGATACATTGGATTTTAAAACACCTTAACCTAAAGGCATC
>JACJUY010006249.1:0-41577 GCA_014220935.1 Platorchestia sp. MABIK | reverse complement strand
GCTGAGCTGCAGGGTGTATACTGCTGTTCTATCTACACTCGTGTACAAAGAAGAGGAGGTCACCGTAACAAAAGAGCTGAGCTGCAGAGTGTACACGCCCCCCATGCTGACTGGTGCCATCTTGTGCAGCTGCTCCTTCACGCGCGTCAGCTGCGGGCACAGCAGTTCACACGTCACCTCAGGGGCAACATTGAGCTTTGTCATATTCACTATAACGTACACGGAAATTCAGTGCACTCATTCAAGTAGAGTCTTCTTGTGGTTTATTTCAAGTGATCAACAGATTGCGGAGATAGATTGTGAATTTGAAGCCAACCCTGTGTTTATTTATCTCTTGGTTTAAATAATATTTATGCACTTGCACAGTTCAAAATTAGCATTCACTTGTACTTTTTGATCAAAATAAACTGGTTTTAAACATAAAAGAACTGTTTTGGAAAATTTTGTCTGATTCATGGTGTGTAACACAAAGTTGAGAAATATTTGAAGATGGTAAAATAAAAAACTTTAAAGTTGCGGCCGAATTTTCCCTCCAACGAATTGCATTTTCTCTGTACAAAAACTCCTATTTTCATATTTCATTCCAATGAGTTCCTCTAATTTCTGTCAGAACTACTCACATGAAAGAAAACGAAGAAGTACGATAAACATAACTTGAACAAAATGAAGAGATGAATACCTGCCACTGAAGCTGTTCGTTTCTGATCCCTAGCGCTGTAGCGTTCACGTCATTTGCAAGTCGTTTCATCTGAAAGAAACGAATGAGATAAAATAATTCATGAAGGAGCAAAACTGAAAATGGTAAACATTATTCATGAACCTGCTGGCTTCCGAGCTACACTGAGCAGTCATGAAATATAAAAGCCATTTCGATAACCGTTGGACGCCTTCCGTTTCGACAACGTTTACTTTTTGTGTTTACAACGTTTACTTTTTGTGTTTACAACGTTTACTTTTTGTGTTTGTAATTCGATACGTTGGTACCTCCTCATGTAACAAAATAATGCTTAGTTTTTCGACCGCATGTGCGAACACTTTGCCAATCTTTAACACGGAAATCAATAGAGAATTATGCTCAATTAACTTGAAAAATAATGAAATGAACTAGAAGAATAACGCCACGAATGCTGAAAAATTAATCGTAATCAGTTTTGTGTAATGGAGAAAAAGAACAACGCAACGAACAATGAATAACTAGTCGAAATATTTCAGTTAAAAATAAAATAACAATTTGAATAAAAAAATTCGGTACTCCAGATGCAGCTCCTGGATTCTATGAAATTTAGCAGGCCTGTCCTATTGATTATTCTTTCTAAAACTGAACCAATGAGGAAGTTAATTTGCAGGTCGAGCAACTAGCTCTTTATTTTTAAAAATAAAATAGAATTACATGGCCACCGTATTTTTTTCCGATATAAGTGCGCACCTTTCAGTTTGGATCAACTTTTACTGTTAAAATTGCTTTTGATTTACGCGCCCCGGCTTCCAAAGCCTAGCTCTGCTATTGCTAAAGTTGCCTTGAAGCACCGCTGGATGTCTGTACGGGGGTACGATCTAGTCTTTATGGGAGTATGGGTGGGAGTAATTTAATCAGTGGAGTAAATATACAGAGTTGTGAAGAAATAGTTTCTTCTTTGGCATACAAGCATTTAAAAATGAAACAATTTATGTGTGCACTCATAAAACATTGACCTCATAATGTTAGAATTTTTCTAAATTCACAATCTAAGTTCATTTGATTATTACATGCATAGCGCTTTTCTTCTGAAAATGGCCAAGTGTAAATTTTCATTTGAAAGTTCGTCTTGTTTGAGTGATTTTTCATCTGCGAAAATTTTTGTGTACGTTTATTGATAAGTGCATTTAAATATTTCTTTTTATTTGCAGTTTTAAGTTATTAGTTAACCGAGGCTCAAGCGTTTTTATTAAATACATAGGTGTGAGGTATTTCTTCTATGTTAAATTTGCTCAGCGAAAACAAAACTCAACATCTTGCTCCAAGGCCCATTTCACACTGGGCGAGAAAAGCAGCATCTAGCAAGCTTGCATGAGCTATCTAGCAGATGGTATGCGAGACAAAGGAGATGTAATGCTAGGTAGGAATAGCATTTTCACTTCGCATGTTGGATGCTGGATAAAATGTGCGAGTTCGTTGCGAAGGCAACGGCTCGTAATAGTGTTATTCCTACCTAGCACACCATCTACTTAACCTTTTGCGAGATAGCTCATGCGAGCTTGCTAGACGCTGTTTTGCTAGCTCAGTGCGAAGTGGGCCTAAGGCCTTTAACCATGCACAGCGTTGAATGATATTGCCCCCAACCTCAACTCAAGGAAAGAAAATTGAGTGCAAATTGTTTTAGTGTGAATCAAGAAGATAACTATACATAGAGACAGAGCTTTTTAACTAGCTGCCAATATTGCCGAACAATTTAATGTCGATGTCTATTTCCCACTTTTCATAAGCCTCAAGCAATATTGTTCCCATGTACAGATACTGTTTAGCGCATGAATAATACTCGTTCATAAAACACGCTTTCGTCCCAAATTATATTTGTGCCGACCAAAAATTGTTCCATTTGCATTTTAGATCTTGAACTTATCTCTCTCTCTTTCAAAAAACGAGACTTTCTGTATGGTTTGGGATCATTAAACAGCACTAAAGTCATGAAAAGTAAGACGAAAATCGCTGTGCGTATGGTCATTTTATAAATACAAATAGTACAGGCTAACTGAATAAAATTGAACGCTTCGAGCTAAACAGTTCATCTTCAGCGAAAGAATTCTGCGACAAATTCATTTATTCATTATGTTCTTTCAGACTTTACTATTTGTATTAATGAAGTGGCCACACGTAAAGCGATTTTCGCCTTACTTCTCAATTTAAGGCTCAGACGCATCAATTCTGGTTTAATTTTAGCATTAAAGTGATTTACCTGCCAGGAGAACGTGTCTCCTGTAACGTAAATGGTGAGCAGAAGTCCCGTGAAGATGGCTGAAGCTGCGATCATGAGTGGGTCCGCCACCAATATGAAGGAAAAGACAAAGAGGGCGATGCTGGCCACGTCACCAACAACGCGAACCGTGATGCACCAAAAGAAACTCCTCAGGAACCTCTCCATTGCCTCCTCTACCTTTCGGGGAAGTGAGAGACAAAAAGTTATATTAAGGCGATAAACGGATCGATTTGTTCTGAAGTATTTTAATTGGAATAATGCAACTTACTGTGAATTAACGCGTAGAGAACAACTGATATTTTAATGAATTAATTATTTGCAAATAAGTAACACATTACGATGCTTAAACAGGATCAAAATCCCGTGTTTGACAAAATGTATTATCAAGGTAAGAAGTCCTTATTTGATTATGAATCACGTTAAGATTGATGTATCTGATGTAGGACGTGTACCTTTAAAAGAAAACGCTCGGCCTTCTCTGCGTCTTCCAGTAGAGATTTATTACTGATGGCTAAGTTCTTCTGTTCCGCTGTGTTTGTCATTTGCTGCAGTAGCGACTCGAATGAAAATTCCACAATTCTCACGGCATTACTACACGAGGCTCTGAACACTATCATGGAAGCAAGAAATCCTCCGAAGGACATAAATTCAAGCACCAAAAAGCACACAGCTTGTAAATAGTCGTGGAAAATCTCCATCTTTACTTTCCAGTACCAGGCGTTCGCTGCAACAGATCCTACAATCAGAGCCAGAATTGTTGTATCAAATTGCTGTATTTTTATTTCTTGTCCAAAGGATGATTGCAGTTCAGTTTCTGATTGTTTTAAGAAAAGCATCATTTCTGCCAAGCCCTTGCACTGAGCGAATAAGAACATGACACTCGTCATATCACAGATATCACCAAATTTCAAAAATGGGAAGCCTATATAGCCTGTATAACCTTGTTCTTCCCGAGGCTCATGCATGTATCCCAGTAAAACTGATGCATGAAGAACTATTCCATAAATTAAGCATGGAAAACTGATCTGCAGTTTATTGTGGGAGATATCATAACAAAGCAACCCAAACATTTTCAGCAGTTTTTCATGAAACGCGGAGAGCGACATTCTTGGCTGGACGATCCTTGTAGAATCGAAAGAAACACTGCATCTAATTCGAGATGGGAAGATGGTTTTTCAGTCGATGAGAGCAAGGCAGAGGCAGGACAAATATTTGCATCATTGATGCACAATCGATAAGCCTAAGCCGGTGTTCACTGATAACATTTATCGCGCTAACGACTATCTTTGCCTAGCAACGAAAAAAGTATATATGTGTGTAATATAACTGTGACGATATTTCACAAGTAGTTGAACTTATAAGAAGAACACTAAAAATTTTTCATGGTTTGTGAAGGTAATTGGTGAAGAGCTTTAACATTGTGTCTCACTCTATCCTTAAATCTAAGATTCTATTTTATAATTCCCGAAAAATAGGGAGTAATTTAAGATTTGTAGTGATTGGTCACCCTCAAAATTAACTGCAATGCTTTAGGTCAAGTTACGTCATCTAAGACATTAAATCGGCAGTGAAGTATTACCTTCGAACAAAAGATGAATGACCAGGTCTGTGAGTGGGAAGGGAACATTTGTTGAAATTCAGCCAATATATTACTTGAATACAATCAACATCTGACGAGGCTGAATGACCAAATCGGTTATGCTCAATTTGAATTCAAGCGTTACTTAGAGAAGACTTCATGACAATGTCACCAATAATGTGAAATAAAATAATAAATTTGCGTGTGCCGGGTTTGAACAGTTATAATCTAAACAGTTATAATCTAAACAACTGAGAAGTTTTAATCTAAATGTAAATTTAGCAAAATTAATTTTGAAGACGATGGTGGATTTTCAAGCAGCCAGCCTTTCATTTAAGAGAACTTCAATTTATATCATTAGTTAGTTTTGCTAAAAAAATTGGGCCTGCTCATTCAGTTGTTGCAGTTTTGATGGTTGTTCTTTTTTTTTTTAGAGTTTCATTTTTTAGTATTATAGCTTTAGTCACCCATGGTCGTACCCATTTCGGTGGCATTGCATTTCATTGGTGCAAAGAGAATTAAAAGCTAAATGTTAATATTAACTGATCGGTGATAATGAAACTGAAAAAGACATTTGAAAATAAATTTCAACACCTGAAAAAATAAGAGCACGCTTATAAATACGCTAACAAATTTCAAGTAGTGCAGGTTTATGTATTTATCAGTATTTATGTACCCTCAGAGAGTTTTATTTTTAAAATGCACAACATTTGATAAAATTACTAACAGAACAAAGTAAGTTTATTGTGAATGTATGCTGTCACTTTCATTTTGAAGTTGCACTATCTAGTGAATGAAGACTTTTTTAGTGTATCAAGCTTCGAAAAACTAAAAATTATGCCGTTTTGTTACGGCGAAGCTAAAAAGAATATGGTATTATCGTCGGGTCTGCCTCAACGGCTTGAGTGAGAGATTCCAAATTATTGAGTATCTGAACATTAGGTCACAGAGTGGCGGACTCGAAGTTCTGACGGTGACTCGCTCGGTGCTGTCACTCAGTAGAGCTCACAGGCTCAGACGTCGAGTTGTAAAAGTGTCTTGGTTCTCTAACGAAATTGAAACTCATTGATTATTGGACTCTTTTCACACTATAATTGCTGACAAAATTGGAAAATAGTGAACGTACAAAACACTGAATAATGTGCCAATGATAACTCTAATTATAAATTGTTCAGCGGCATGCTTTGTTGACTTCGAATATTTTTTTAATCTAATACACAATAAGCTAACCGATGTATGTTATCAATGATTTGAGAGAAGCGAGAGTCTCCAGTTCTAATTTAGCAGAGGAGATTTCATCCCCTCCCTCTCTCTAATGCGTCTCTCTAATAAAAATTTAATTTTGTTCAAATCTAATTGATTTACTCGTCGTATAGAAGTTCTTGAATTTCCATCTCGTTAAAACACGCTTCAAAATAATTACCACTTCCAGTTTTTAAAATTTTCATCCAATGAAATAGCAAAGTTAGGTGACAATAATTTCCAGGTAAGCGCCACCAATCAGATCAATACAATGTTCAATCGAAAATCTTCGCGCCAACTTCTTCCCTCGGAGTCTTTCATCTACAGAATGATGATGACAAAACCCAGCAGCGAGTTCAAAATTTGTGCCACAAGAAATTTTCGCGATTGTTTAAAATAGTGAAACTTGAATCTGGATTTACTGTTTCCACACTAATAGAGAATATTTCAGACGTGATGCGACATAGCTCAAAATGTAACGACTATGTAGAAGTTAGTTCCTAAGTTTATGTGTGATTTTTTACACCTTTTATTAATAAGAGGGGCCGGAAAAATTTAATATTATGTAATGAAAAAATTAACAAATTGATTTTCAATTCAATTAATTTTATTTATAACATTTTGCTCCATTTAGTAGCTATGAGTCATTTGAAAAATACTTGGAATGAAATTCAGGACTGATCGGATTTCTCATCTAGAATGTTAAACCAACAACTTAAGGAAAACAAATTACAATTTGCTAAAATCGTATGTTAATATTGCTCTCTCGAGTTCTCTGCCGCCGACTAAATTTAGAATGCTGCTCATAGTGGACTGCTTTAGAACATGTTGAGAAAAGATTCTATCAATAAAAGGCTTGTGAAGGTACCTGAAAAAATTCTCTACCTTGCCGAGAAAACTGATTATTGTTAAGCTTTCAAACCGCATCTTAGCGTATCTAGATAAGCATTTTAGTGCTTGCGGGCAAAATGAGTGTTTTTGTATTGTTTACAGAAAAATCAAACAAAAACGTAAAATGGTCGCAGGAACAATTTCATCAATACTTTTTTCAAATCGCTTTATCATTTAACAGAAGCATGGACATTCAATGTCTTTTACAGCTTAACTTATATATTTTTCTTGACCCAGATTGTGCCATCATCATATTTGCTGAAGGCTGCTTTTTCAGTTCATTAGTGAAAGAAATCGTGACGGGTACTCTGAATTCAAAAATACGACGTAAGATGGGTTCTGTTTCGTAAACTTTGTACAATAATAATGGCATTGAAAACAACTAGCTGAATATTAGGAAAATTTTCGTTTAATTTCAATTCAAATTTCCATATATATTCTTAATAATCCTAACCTACCTTTTTCTGAGTTGCATTACCCTAACCAAATCTAACATAAACTTCTTTGGATCCGTGAAAAAAGGCCTTCTTTTCACTTCAATAGCTATTACCAATCCTAACCTACTATTTTTAAACCTAATTTATCGTAGCATAACCTCTGTTAACATTTCATAATCGAATCGAACATATTCTCACTCAACTATGAATTTCAAATTCTCTAATGACGGTTTAGCTGGTGATGACAGGTGCATAACAACAGTCGACTTAGCAGTTACGTTACCTGCTGGACCGCTACAAGGATCCGAAATCGTGCAAAACCTTGCTTTCGATGGGTAATTGAAAGCTGAACTGTTCATTGCGCGGACTCTACAAAAACAACAAAGATTAATTTTAGCCGTAACGCATTATGTTAAAGTATAGTGCACGTGTCATAGATTTTCTTAACAGCGTAACATTTTTTCTGCAGTTAAATATGTGAAGGGAAACACACTTGGATATAATGAAACGAGAGGCGCAAATTTTCACTAAAGGTAGAGACACTCAAAATGAATTCTTTTTCACAAATACCACTTCTTTCAAAAGTCATATTCAAAACACTGAGGTTTAGAGTTTAACTTGCATAAATTCCCAGCAAATAACATATCCGTGTCTGTAAAACACTCAAACTGGAAAAAAACGAATATTAGAGAAACTGATGTTTCACCGAACAAATTTTGCAATAGCTGTTCGAAATGTTTATCCCCACTGCGTCACACAATGCAGTAGTGTTGGTCCTTTTGGAATGTTACATACTGTCCTAGTGACAAAATTCATTGCGAACTCTACCTGTGTTTCATAACTTTTGGCATTTTTCTACTCACAAGATTTCAACTTCTATGATTTTCATTTCCATCTAAGTAAATGGAATTGAAGAAAAACATTTTGTAGAAAAAGTTGCTAGCATTGCATTATCAGAAAAAATATATTAACACATTAAGTTCATATGATGCCAGAGCAAGAAGTCGAAAAGCCTCATAATTGGAGACCTTGGAGGTTATGCCTATCCCCGGCCCATTAAGCCTTACCAAGCTACTCGGACAGGCGTCTTTCAGGTATTGGTGAAGATTTCTATCGGAACTAGCCTTAACTCCATCATGCTGGAACCCCATTCGACTACGAATACCTAGAGACAATCCTCCAGAAGTTAAGGCAATTTTCCCTTTGAAATTCAAGCTGGTCTACGAACAGGAGACTGTATCAGATAGTGTCCAATAAGATAGACTCCGATAATATCAGTCCTCATGTTGACGCTAAACCGATGCTGGCAGTTGGACCGATGCACTTCTTGAGAATTATCGTTTTACCAGTTGTGCAAGTAGTTTGTTGAACATTCTGTTGAGTGTAATAATGACTTCGAGTCGGTGAAGAGAACAAGCTGAAAAAAAATTAAACGTCAAGTTCTTGCTCCAGGCACCGGTGTGCAAACTGTACAGTTTGCACACCGTCGTCGAAGCAGTTTGAAATTTCTAAGCCACGTGCTGCAGCTCGTGCCTTGCATGAGGCCGCTCAATAATGCAGCACGTCATCATAAACTCCATCACGTAACTCCCTGGGCCGACCTAAAACCTCTACTGTTCACGTTGAAGTTTCCATGTTCGCGAAAGTGAAGGCGTGCGCTAGTAAACATGCGATGTCCTGGAAATTATAGACCAGGAAAACGCTGTTGAAACAATCTAGCAGCGCTGTTGGCTGCACAGTAAACCTTGTGCATTACCAAAATTTCTTCATTTGGCAAACGTGCCATGGGGTTAACGCAAATCGGTGTGTGAACTCATTCTCGAGCACCAAGCACTCTAGTGTTGGCAGATTTAACACGTTGACTAAGTATCGTGACTTGTGAGTACCTCTATGTTAATTGCTCATTCACTTGGAGTTATCTAGAAATAACAGTTTAATCATCTCAAAACTCTTCTCAAACATTTACATTTCAGCATAAGAAGCAATTTATTATCGAACAGTTATGATATTCATGCCCAAAAAAACGATAGAAATACATTGGAGCAGTAAGTCGTTTCTTCAATTATTCTCCTTCTTATAATCAAACCTAACGAACCGTAGCGGCTTCGCAAACTTTGTCCGGGGTTTTAAATTGACATTATATATAAAGTTCTTGCATCAAATTTTAAATTAAATATTAAACCACATTAAATTTTTCACTAATATTTTAGAGACATGAAAATCTAACAAACTGGGCCCGAACGTTAAATCTTCAAAGCGCAATACGCTGTGCACCGAAGTTAGATGGTTGAAACGTCTCGACGCATAAATGCTGGTTTTGCTTGAAATGTCCTTTATTGCCAAAAAATTAACTTCATGAAACGTTCGATCTCGACTCAAACGACAGGTTACTCAAACAAACCAGCTTATCATTTCTAAGACTGCTTCCCTCTGTCATTATCCCACCATAAAATAGGCAAATTTTCACCATTTAGACATTTGCTATCAGAAGAGCTTGAAATCCTACAACAGTGGTAGGTACGTGATATAAACAAGTCAATGAACAATGTCACTAGATCAATACAAGCGTCTGATAGAATCACTATTATTTTATTATCGACAATCTGAACTTCGATTGTTTGCTTCATAAATTTAGCTGTGTGATTGAAGTGCAATACCAGTTCGGGCCTTGTTTGTTGATTCTGGAGTGCCTCAGTGACTATTCGTGAGGCCTCGGTACCAAACAACATAACTTTGCTGTTAGCTTTTCACTCAGTTGTCTCATCATCTTATGAAGAGTCTGAAGAGTGTGTACGAGCAGCAGTGCCGCCGTGTCAGCCGTAGCAGTCGCACAATACGGATCGAAATGGCTAAGTTGAACATTTTGGTTGTTCTTGAACTCACTCTAAAATTTTTCGGTCTCCTCTTCTATGATGTTCGTAAGAAAACAACAAGACCCAATATTGCCTGGCTTCTGTATGGAGTAGCTTGCCATTTCACCGCGTTGTTGATCTTTGCAATCAATAATAACGATAGCTTGACCACAAGTCCGCTATACATCGTCGGAATTCCAATCTGTTCTGTTGCAGTAATTTTAGGAATGATATTAGTTCTCGCAACCAGTAAAGGAGCTGCTGACGCTCTTCTGTTTTTCAAACACGAGTCCAAAGCATCGATACCCCGAAAGTACAAAACTGTAGAAATAGATAGGCTGACTGTAGGTTTGGTTTATATAACATGCTTCAGTTATTGTAACTACATTTTTTTTGTACGAAAAACCTACAACACAAATGTAATCTGTAATTTACTGAGCATTGTACTAGAAGCTTCGTTTCTCTTTAGAGGACTTGCAGTGGTTGCTACTTTCCAAATACTTTGTCAAAACTTAGCAAGGACCTTGAGAAATCGTTGTCAAAATTTAATTGATAAGCTGGGAAAATTTGATGTAGACTGCAAGCAGCAATGTGACTGGAACGAAACTATGACGCGAGCAGCTGAACGCTGTGGGCATTTTGCGATGAAGGTGAGCTACAAACTTATGTTTACAGCGCTTCCGAGAAAACGTTTTAAAAGTAGCTTATTTAAAGCTCCGTCTGGTGAATAATTTCACTAATGAAATGAGACTGGGTAGCATTCATGTTTAAATTTTATCATATTCTGCGCCTGTAATTGATAAATGTAGTAATGATATGTAGCTTCAAAGTTATTTTGCAGTACAATTAAATTAGGACGGGCTGTAAAGAAATCCGTCCAGATGAATGTTGTTAATAAGGAAATTATCGCATGTCTTCCCTGTTCTGAAATTCATTTTGAAAAAATAAAAATAAAGGTTGGTGTTGATGATTTTTTGGGAAAAGATACTGATCCTTATTCTGTAGTTGGGTTTTGAAAGACAAATTTTGCTATTAGATCTTAAAACTCATGGCACTGGAAGTAATTTTCAGTCGACGAGAATACATCCATCATGAGTAAAAATGTAAATAACGAGCATTTTTATTTTGAACTGAGTGCCGCATTATGACATGAATTGTGCGTGGACAATTCATGGCCTATTACAAGCCATCGCATTTTTTACAATTGTGAAAAGATTAACACACTCCTAGTTGCGAAAATCACAACTTATGGAAAACATTAGTGTGCATTACACTAATAAAAAGCCACAATCACTGGGTAATAATACTCGTATACTGGTTAGAAAACATACGGAGTAAAATGGGATTTCCCAAAAAAAGAGCTCTAGCTCTGTAGGCCGTAACATCTGACGAAACTTTTATTTATCTGATATGTAAACATAGTTAATTCAGAAATAAACATTTCGTTTTCTTGGTAAGATTAGAAATAAGTCTTTACTCGAATCGTATTGCAGATACGAAGTTTAAAGGGACATTGGGTGTCAAAACAGTAAAGTGTTTGTAGTTTTCAAACGCTTAAAAGGCCTACTAAAAAGTAAACTACATTTCTTAAGTTATGATTTTAATGATTAGCTGTGACAGAATTCCTGTACCAAGACTCTCGCCCGCCCACTTCCGCTTTGGGCGGAAGACGTTTAAGGTCGTTAGCCGCTTTGGGCGGAAGACGACCTTAAACTCGATTTCAAAATTTGTCTATGACCTCCAACAGATAGCGAAATCAATAAATTTTTATGGTTCGATATATTTCAAATCACGAGAGTTACAGGGGCTGGACAGAACATTGGAAACATCTTGGAAAATCAACAAAATATTTGTCAAAATGATGTAGGTACACCTTTTGAGGCCATTACGGCCTCAATTCTCTGAGATATTGATTCATACAAATAGTGAATTGTTTCGAAAGTAATTTCAGACTATTCTTCAGATAAAAACCCTCCAGTTCTTTAAGAGACGATGGTGGCGAAAATTGATTTTGTACTTGAATCTCTAAAATCAACCGTAAATGCTCAATAATGTTGAGGTCTGGGGATTGTGGTGGCCAGATGAGATGCTCAACTTCATGAGAATGTTCCTAGTGACATTCTTTAACAATTTTAGCTGTGTGGATTGGGGCAATATCATCTTGAAAATTGGCATTCCCATCCTGAAACAGTGCTTGAACCATAGAATGAACTTGTTCATCCAAAATCCCTGAATGGTTTCGGTTGTTATTGCTTCCAATATGGGAAATCATTGCTTTTGCAGATTTCCAAGAAATAGCACCCTAAATGATCACAAAACGACCATTGAATGAAATTCGAAAACAGAAACCTCTAGTCCCAAAGTACGCAGTCTAACATCCATCTGGGTCTCTTCATTTTGCAGCTATATCGTATTTATAAAACTCAGCCAAAGGAAACGATTTTACTTAAGTCTGTTTAATTGGTGTCTTATAAGTAGCGTTCATCAGGCCGAATAAAGATAGAAATAGAGTTCATTCTGATGAGTGATAAACAACGACGTTGCGGTTAAATGTGAACATGTTCTAAAGATTTGTTCATGAAATTCTAGGCCTTGATTTTATACTAATATGTTTAGTTTAACTACTGTATGTATTTACGATGATGAACTCTATTTTTTGCAATGATTATCTTTCCCTGTATTTTTTAAACACCCTCAGAAGGGTTTTGTTTGAGTTTTCGCAATAACGAAGTTTCGGAGAAAATCATGAATGATTCTCTTTTTGACCTTACGGTTATTTCCATCTCTATGCATTCTTTCTAGGGAAAAAATTTCCATTATTGCACAGGTGGCAGAGGTGAAAAACAGTTTCATCGCCTGCTTCGGATGGGGCATCAGCACCCAAGTGTTGAGCAGCGTAGCGATCATGTCCATCTTCACATCGTTGGCCATAGGGCTAGGTGACGAGAAACTGACAGGAGCAGCCTGCGTCTACGGCTTTTTCGTATTCTTCATGTACAGAGTTGGGGATAACTTCACCTGCCAGGTAGGGCGTGAAGTTCTACGTGGCATACAAAGTGGACTGCCCACAGTGAATGATTCAAATTCATTGAGCTTTTACATGTAACTTTAAAAACCAGCGAGTCACTTGGTTTTTACGTGTGGGTGAATAAACTTGAATGGAGCTTCATAACGCTGATACTTCGTTCACACCTGATTTTTTAGCCTCAAAATGCTGAATTACCGCCTGAAAATTCAACAAATTATTTTTTTTGAGTATTTTGTTTTACTTCCGAACGTCTCATGAGCACATTTTTCTTGCATTAGTCATATGTATATAATTTATTCATAGGTAACCCACCAATAAATGTAATTGGCAAATCTAAAAACAAAATGTTGAAATGAATAAACCATACTGTTTTTGAGTTGCTGCTTCAATGACTTCAATTCGCATTCCTACGAATTGCACAATAGTACAAACAATACCTGCGGTGGAATATCATAGAATTGAGAATGATAGTGGTTGCGAAAGTATCAGCTTGAGACTAAGTTGCTTCTGAAAATTCAGGAAAAATACACTAGTATTATAGCTTACCTCCTCAAGTGATGTAAAATGTTTCTGTGGTCCAGATGACGGAGTTGGTCAAGGACTTGGACGAGGCTAGGCACGGCATCCGAGATGAGATCCTGAACCTCCAGGTCTAGTTAATGCTGTCACTTGTGATCATAAATGCATGAGAGACTCTTTGTTCGTGTTACGTCGATGTAGCTTTGATCATAAGGTTATAAATGATTTGAGCTGTTTCCATTTGCGTGTTTATTTTGCTTGTACTATAATGTAAGCTGCATCCAAACCCAAAATATGTTAAATCCCAAATATATGTATTTGTCTCGTCATCACTGGTATTTTTTTCAGTGAGATTCCCAATTCGAGTAAGAGAATAGACCGCGACTACAGCGAATATACCGAGGCTTTATGTTATAGTTCAGTGTGATAAAGACCGTCCACGCTACTGCAGTTCAAGCCTTTATTCCAACATTTGAAGGCCCCTTGCCAACTCATTGTTTTCGCTGACGCTCAGTGGAGTTTAACGAGCGGATGATTGCAGTGGCTCGAGCTAGAAAACTACTACAAACGAAGACACGATTCCTGTATCACTGAATAGCCGCTACTGCATCACGCTCTTGTAGTTATTGCACTTGTACAGTGCTCATTTTTGATAGGTATTCTATGAATTGGCGGCCACGATCAATGAATGTACGTCCATTTTGACATTTCAGTAAATGGTGAACCTTCAAACGGCTTAGCAATTAATGTGTTTTAAACGGTTTGTAAAAGGCGTTGTTGTACCTATTGATGTTGCAAGTACTGTATTATAATGTGCGTATCTTCTAAATGGCTGATGATTAACAAAATATAATTTCTAAAACAGGTTTAGTTTGCGTAATTCATGGATTCTCTTGCACAACAATCTATGACAAGAATTTCCTACTCCTACATCCTCTAAAAAATGTAAGCATTGCGTGGTATGATCCTAACTCAAGCGTTTGAAAGTATGTACCACATATACTTATCAATAAAATATCAGGCATCATAGGTGCATTCAAACATTTTGAAAATATGTTTCGCTATTTTAGAGAGTAAAAATTTACTCTCGCTGTACATCGCTCTCACGACGCATCAGAGATTCCATTTGTCGCAGATCTCGAAGCTGCGAGGACAACTGGAGGGCATGGCGCCAGTGACCATCAGTCGCGCCTACACCCTGCAGCGCAGCTCCTTTATTTCGGTGAGCTGGAGGGGCGTGAGTCAAGCGAAGATAGGAGGTAAAATTCAATTAAACCTTTTGTTTGTACTTAGTTAATTATAACTGTACGGATTTGCGAGAAAAAGCGTCATCATCACGACTTAATGTACACTGCTTGGAGTTCTCCCACTAATGTTTTGCAAGCAATGTCAATTGAAAAAACTGGATGAATGACTATTTTATTTATAAATTCCGTGCATTTAATTGCCTGACTTCCATTTGACAAAAGACGTACGCTTTCAGACTTTCGAGGTACCCTAAAACATGGCTGGGAATTCATCGAGTATTATCATTAGAAAATGCAAACCTGCGTTTTTCCGAGTCAAAATAAGTGCCGGAGCATGCTTATCGTTTAAAAATAACAGATATATGCGTAATTACGACATTGTACATCTTCATTCTTTTCATTATCTCGAACTGAAAACATTAAAATTATAACTTATTTTATTTCAGGTGCTCAACTCGATGATTGGATTCGTCATAATCGCCCTGCAGATGAAAGATCTCATCATTGTAGACCACACTGAAGGTTAGGCCTCAGCTAAAATGGACTTGTTTAGTCAATCATTTATTGGCGAGCAATTTAACTCCTTAAGGTGTTCCTGTTCCATCAATCTAGATATCTTAAACAGGGATTATACTCATGAATCGCACTACTGAAGAATTCTTAAAGAAATTTGAGCTTGGGAATTTCAGTTGAATTTTTATTTCAGTGTCTGTTTCAAACATATGTTTCTGGGCATTTTAACAGGCACTCAAGGCTTGCAATGTTAACTAGACCAGACAAAGTGGTGAGACCGGGAGAGAAAAGCACTCTTTCCAACGAAGACGTCTCCTGCAGCTTATAACGAGATTGGAAAAGCTGAGCAACGAAGTTTGATATAACACTCTGGAACATTGATCTACTGCGGATAGCAGAGTCCTTCTTAACGGAAGCCTCTCTATTCACAAGCCAAACATGTTTTTTTTGTGTAGTACCATAACATCAAAACTGAATTCTTAGTCTAGTTCCCTAACTATTGTACTTGGTACCATAGTTCTCGTTTTATTGAACATGATGAGTTATGAAATGCACGAACAAATGCATCGTGTGCATCACCCACCTCAAATTTACATTTTTGATGTAACAGATTTCACTGAATTAAGCGTTGTAGTCTACAAGCCGAGGTTTGCGATTTTGTCTTAATGCTCAATTCCCAAGTTTACCACACACGCAGGGAGAAAGACTAAAGCGGTCATACGAATAAACATCTCTTCAATCGATCCCGCAGCAGAAAAAATAAATAATTGAACACTAAGAAAGAATTCAAACTATCTAAAATACCATACTCTTGCTCAACATGTGAGTGGAAATGACGGCGAGAAAAAATTGTAATTTTTAGGTGATACAGAAATTTTTGAATTTTCAAGAACCAATGATATAATGATACAGTTTGTAGAACACGTCATTTAATTTGGCTGATAAACGTTGCTCCTAAACCAATGCAAACATAAAAGTGCCATTTTTGATATACTTTCTGATGACTCGACGTGTGGGGCTATAGAAGTAATTGATCATTCCACCCCATACGTTACACGTGTAACATTGAACTTTATGACTTGGAAAAAAAAAAATTTTCTTTATAATTTAACAGCTCCTGATGTCTACCCCCTCAATCTATTTTTAACTACCTAAATTGCCATGGAAAGGCCTCAAATCTGATCGAACAATTAGAAAAGAATTAGATACGACATTTACTGACCATTAGGAGAAGGAAATTTAAAAACGTAACTCATATACTACCGTTTATTTTACGCGTAACTTGCAAATTGATACGGTAACACCCACTACAAGAACCAGAAGCACGACTATCAAATAAATTTCCCTAACATAGTGGAATTGAAATGATCACTGCTTCAGAAGAAATAATAAAATTATGAGTCTTTTGACAGCCTATTCCTAATGAATGCTGAAACATGACGCTTGTAATTCTTGATTCTTTTCATGAGAACCAGGCATCACAATCGTTCATTTGACTGGGTATAATTTACAAAGTACTGTCCTTAATACCGCTTAGAACTGTGACATAAGCTGGCCATTGCGCTATTGTTTTCGTGGCACTGAAGTTATTGAACGAACGTTAGTTTCTCTCCCTCTCCAAATAACAAATGATCGAATCCACAAAATTTGATCTTGCGCTTATTGATATAAAGCTAACCTTCAAACTCTTCCATATCGCAGAAATTGCGTCCAAAAATTAATTGCAAAGTATGGATTGAAACAAAAGAATCACAGTCCCTTTAATCGTGTTGTATACATACCGTTGCTCTAGAATTTTTATTCATAAAATTTTCATTTTCCTTTTTTAGGCAAGCAATATAGTCCCAAATTGTTGATTAAATGTCAAATTACTATATAGAAGAAATTTCTGAGTTACAAATTTGTGTTTATTATTTAGCTCATTCACTCTGCTTATTAGAGATCAAACCCCTCAAAAGATAGAAATCAAATGCCCAACAGCAGCGTAGAGGAAAACTTACATCACTATCTAAAAATTAGCATGGAATTGAACATTTTTGCCTACCTCCGTTCATAAGACGATATTTTGTACGGAGCGAGTACTCAATTCTGCTCATGTAGGCAATATAAAGATGCAGTAATGTTCAATTTCGTTGATTATAAATATTGTGTTTGAGGAGCCCTTTGTTCGTAGCCTACAGTGAGTACGTTCTATTTGTGTGTTGTTCGTACAGTCAATATATGCTCTGAAAACGCGTCGTAATGCGTAAATGGATTGCATTTGTCGTTGCCCTTCTTCTCTAGATAAACTCATCTCTTTAGAGATTGAAGAAAACAGAGATGAATTGCAATGCTTACCACTACAAGAGCAAAGAAATGCGAGAAGAATTATTTTCTAGTGACGTAAAGTCGAAATTTCCAGACCGCGAAATGGCAACGATGTTGCAACATGAAAGTGATAAATTTAAGTGTGTGCTCGCCAATCTTCAGAGCTGTAATTTCCTCATTTCTCTTAACTTGATGTTTATCAGGAGAAATCATCTTCCTTACATGTATGAAACAACGTCTAAAAACCCAGGTACTTGGCTTCCAAAACGGCATTTGTGATGTAATCTTAGATTCCAACAAGAAGTGCACTAAAATATGGTTTGGCAGAAATGCTCGTTGCTATGAACACAAAAATATTAATAGTTGATATTATGACCATTCAATACATCACTTTAATTACACTCTTGAGTATCAGGAGCGTTTTATATGGAATGAAAAGTTTATTACTGGGGTAGGCCATAAACGTTTAATGTCCTTTTGCTTGGAAGAGCACGTTCTTCAGTAGCAACATGGTCCTGTTTGTTCCTCTACACTGGCTTATACCATTTCTCTCCTAATTTTGAATATGTGATGCACTCCAAAATAATCAAACTCGTTCAAAAATTCCAAATTTGATGTTTTACATTTAGAATATTTGTTAAATTAAACTGATGGCAATAACAGATGCACTATTTTGCACCTAATCATTCAAAAATGTTTTCAAAAAATGTTCATGTTCAGTAATTTAACTTGAGAGAACTCAACTCACAAGACTGTAAGGCCGACACTCTTGTCGAGGGCTCTGTTGACTGGCTACATATTAATCACGATTTCACGCATAAAATAGGTCGGCATTAATAACTTGCTATCTCTCGTCAATTTCGGAATCGTGTTGTTGCGTGACCATATCAGAATACGCCCGTTTTTCGGTATGGTGAATAACTTTTCCAGGCATGCAGCATATGATCCGCTCACTGACATGTTTAAAAAATTATCTTTTAAGGTTGTGTTAACAGTGAGGTATTAAAATTTTGGTCAGTGTTTGTGAAGGCTGAACGAGATAAAAAGTGTAATTTTTTTGGAGCAAATGCGGGAACCAAAGATCCGGGTTTCCACACTTAAAACGGTTGAGTAAATGTAAAAGTGTATGTAGCTTCTCTTATACCTTACAAAATTAGGTCAGGTTGAGCTGATAACGTCAGCAAATTTCAAGATAAATAAGCTAAAGTGCACGATTTGTGCATGTTTCTAAAATCCTTCCAAATTCTATTACGCATAAATTAAAAAATTTTACTCGACATGAATTTTTTCTTATAAATCGTTGAAATTCGTGAACCCTCGTTTCAATTCGTTGAGAAAGACATTAATATTGGGTTTACAGTATTTGGGTATTGAAATGTCACAGTATACAGTTTACTAGATATTATTGTGGGGCTCGTTAGTTGGACAGAATTTTTTTGAAAAATTCCACTAAGGGGAATATTCCAATTTTCCTGAGATTATTTTTCTTGCAACATTTTAAGCACTAAAAGCAAGGTTGAAGTAAAGCGTAAAAACTGTCATTTTTGTGGAATTCTTGAATAAATAGGATATGCTTGTGAAGGTCCTAGAATCATGACCAACATTTATGGCTGTTAGCATGAAAAAAATAACTCTGCATGAAATTCTTTCATCCGAACTAAGGTACGAAAGTAGAATAAATGTAAGAAGCAGTTGCATGAATTCTCTTTGGCAATATTTGGACTTTGGACTTCCTAATTTGAGGACTTAGTGTTGCAACTTTCATTTTCATTGGCGTATTTGTCTCACGATTTACCGTAACAATAACACGAAGAAAATTTGAATCATGAATAGGTGCATAAATATTTAGAGATTTGAGGCAAAACTTGCTAGCCAGTTGAGTGGCAAGAAATGACTGGCCGCTTGCAAAGTGATTAGTCTAATTATAATTATTTACTGTGAATTCTGAGGTGGTGCCTACAATGCACTGAGGTGTTATCTAAACATAAGCTTAAACAATTTATTTATCATAAGTAATACAGCAGTAGATTGTTAACTCTAATGCTACTGATACATTTGAGTATAGCTACTTGTGGGCCAGAATAAGTTCAGCGACTTCTAGGGCATCCTACCATCAACGCTATCGTAAGGTGTGCAGTTAGGTTGAACCAAATTTTTTCACAGCTTCTTCCTTGGAGAAAGGATGCGATCAGGAAAGTTCGAGGATGTCTTCCATTTGAAAAAGGATGATCACGAGACCGAGAAGCGAGTACAGCACCTGTTGTGGAGAAATGATTCAGAACAATCAATCATGATATAAAATTCACACAAATGTGACGGTACAAACTACACAATATTTTCTCGCAAGCAGGCTTGAGAGTTTATTTACGGGTATTTTAAATTGCTTTTATTTGTATTGTTTCATGTCAAATCTTTTCATTCTGGGGTACTTTTCAAGTTATAAAACAAATTTTAACATGAACAAAATAAGCAGCCGAATATTGACGATAAATTTAGTTTAGGATTGTTATCGAGGATCGCTAGTTAAAAATTCCAGTAGTTGTGATGCTAATAATTTGACTACTCCGTTATGGTCGAACTACGAACAAGATCCTCATCTTTTGCATCAGCGCGTAATTAAGTGTGTATTGATATTCATTTCACGCACATCAAGTCTCATGGGTATAAGCAAATGCTCATAATGTTTTTGTTCCCAAAACAAAAGTTTCAAAGACCACAGATTTGTAAAATAATTTCGAATCTTGAATGCACTAATAAACGCGTTTAATGACATCGACTCCCAATAAAATCTTCATATGACCGAAAATTTTCAAACGCGATTTGAATCTAATCCGTTCAAATATATGCAGAAAACGGTATCGATCCTTCAAATAGGCCACAAATTTCCCAACAAACTCAAACTCTCGGAGACGAAAATCCTGTTCTGCAGGATTTTCTAAAGCCTTCTTAAACTTTGTGCAGTAATTGGAACATCTATGAAGCAAAGAACTTAAAACATGGCTCTGTGTCTTAGACAGCTAAATGCACGCTTGAAATCATGACTGGATGTCCTGCAAGATCTCTCGTGGTCTACCATGAGCCCTGCGCTACCGCTCCCGGCACCACCACACCACCACCACACCACCACGCCACCACCACAACCATACGACCACCACCCACCGTCACGAAGGAGCCCCTGGTGAGGGTGTACGCGTCCCCCAGGGTCAGGTGGGACATTCCCTGCAGCTGTTCTCGAACGCGCATCATCTGCGCCAGCAATCGGGAGTATTTTTAAAACCAAACAATCATGTATGAAAGGATTATACATGTAAAATTTGAAAAACAAAAAATCAAGTATTAAAGCGGAATACGCGTTGAAATTTTTTGAAACTCTTTAAACGCTGTTATTGGCTAATGTTTCGAGTGAAATGAAACATTTTTCTGAGTGGAATCATGCACCAATGTTGTAAGCTTGTCACCTATTCCCGTTCTTTAATTTTTTTAAGTTCTATTACTAAAACCATTTCAACTATTACTGTTAAAAGGCTTCCGAGAATGATTCTATCCAAAAGCCGAACCAATTATTTTTTAAATCTTTGCGCTGTGATTTAGTTTATCTGAATACAACTGTATCACTCCTCCATTGTTCATAGAAGACTGGGGAATTATCTAATACCTAAGAATCAGTCGGCAGATTATAATGAATGCGTAAAAATATTTCCGAGTTAACTGTTAACGATGCCTTGCTTGGATCACTTTAACTTATGAAGCCAACCTAGAACTCCAAGTGTATCGCTTCTAGAGAAAGACCAGAGGAAAAATTGCGAGTTTTTCGTTTGAACCTTTCTCTAGTCACAGAGCCAATAGTATAAACCGCATGAGGAAATGTAAAAATTTTCTTCTGCCATGTTCTATTTCTTCATAATTGAATTCCAGAAACAATATTCTATGCATTGACTCGTAGAAGATGCAAATTATTTTACTTTTTATGCTGCGTTGTATGTTATAGCCATTTAATTTTGTTGAGACAGATGACAGAGGGAGAATTCTGAGAAATTCTGAATTTGAACTACATCAAAAATTATCTCTTTCCTTAACTTAAGCAACTTCATGGAAACTGTTTTTACTCTCAAATCAACATGATTAACCATTGTATGTACTCTTTTAAATGGTCAGAAACATTTCTTTCACGCAAAGCTGGTTTGTAGCGTTGAAAGTTCAATACAAAAATAACTGTTTCTCACTTGTAAAGGTTCGCAAGAATGTTCCCCCTTGATACGACATCGAATATTCAATTGTGTTTCGCTCTCAATTAGATTTGTATTTACTTCTTATTCCTTCAACGACAATGAATTACTGGCACAATTCTTAGTCGAACATTATACGCAAAAACATAGGCTTTATCTACACGGACTTAGCACATCCAATCGAAGGCTTGACCTACCTATTCTGGCGAAGTCATCTCTTTTCGGAAAGTTAGTGAATACAGAGAAACCCTTCGTTCGAGTGCTCTTAAATTTAAATTCATATAATGGAAATTAAATCATTCAATTTCTTTAGAGTGCTTATCATGTACGGAATGTAGAAGAAAATAATCATTTGTCTTTACCTGACGATGAAGTGCTTCATCTCTGACGCCCAGCGCAGCATGATTCACTTCGTTCGCCAATTTTGTCATCTGTAGGAAGAGGAAGTAAAAGAGGGGGAGATCAGCACAACTAAAAATTCACTGAGAGAAGTCAAATATTTGCTTTCATATTGGGAAAAAATATTTTATTTTGGTAATCTGGAGGCAGGGAGAGAAGGTAAGTTGTGCGTCGTAGATTACGTGTGCCAAGCCACATCAGTTAAATGCTCGAGCCATGAGACCCGAACAGGCTAAGCGTTATAGCGTAGGCATCAGTCATATTTCAGAGGGAAGATAACGTGGATGCCTCCTCAAACGTCATAAGATTTTACTTCTTATATGGTATCTAAATTTGGAAGATTTTGGTATAAATTACGAAGTGCCGTTGGTTTTTAAATATTCCATCAAAAGATATTCTCATCATTTACGATAACTACCTTTGCAAAAAGCTTCTCATAATTGTTCCAACTAATTCTGAGCTTATGATACTTTAGAATCAGATAGCATTCGTTGGAAAGACGAATACAATAACAATGAGTCATGCTCCATCGCTAAATATTGTCCTAATAAAAAAAGTGCATTTTGTAGGCCATAAGATTTAATTTAAAAGTAACACCTACCCTCTTAGACCAGTTGGTTCCCGATAAGTAAATGATGTTGAGGATGCTGAGCATGAACACAATACCGATGACCGATAAAGTGTCATGTTTCTTTATAAAGCCAAACAAATAGACTGAGGCACAGGCGACGTTATACACTATCCTCAGCGTGATGCTGCAGAAGAAGAACTCCGTGAATTCTTCTTTTACTTCTCTCGCCTGCGGGCATAAATTACATTCGAATCAACTTTAAAATTCGAATGGATGATATTATATAAACAACACGTCTTTCACTTATTGAGACTAAGTACGTGGTTAACATTTTCCTTCAGAGAACGTAACTTACTTTTTCAAGAAACCGTTCGAAATTTTCTGCCTTAATCAAAATCACACTTAAATTTTCTTCTTTTACCTTGAGTTTTTTGACATTGCTTTCATGAGGAAAGTGTTTGATGATGAATGAGTGGGAAGAAAGTCGGATGACATCTTCAAAGTTCAAACAAAGGGACCGAAACGTGAAAAGCACAGTCAGAACTTGAAACAAAGACATCAGTTTTAGTGAAGTGATGATAACTGAAACTTGTAAACTCTGGAATGTTTGAATCTTCTTGATCCAATACCAGCCGTGATAGGCCAAAAATACAGCGGCCAATGTAATGCAATGCAAATCAAATTTTTGAGTATTTATAGATTTTTCCAAGCGTTCATTCAAGTAAGATTGGCTCTTGCGCATGAATAAAAAGATCTTTGCTAAATTTCTGCCACCGGCGGCAAAGAACATCATTTCAAGCCTCTCGATGCAGTAAACAAGTATCAAAAACAGATTGAAGAATTGTGCTGTGGGATGCTCGATAATTTTTTGAGATAGTACCGTGAAAAAAATGTACATTTGGAGACCTAGTCCATAAATGAGCCATGGAATACTAGTCCTTACTCGGCCCTTTTGAAAGTTGAAATGTAGTAGACCCAACAGCTTGAGTGAAACCTCGAGACACTTAAAGCACTCCATGTTGGAACTACGTCTGACGAAGAAGCTAGAAAAATGTTGTCCTTACTTCCCTCATTGATCACTTAGTAATTGCTGAATGTTTATGTCAAATATTGAACAGTGGTGAATGCCTCTGATGAAACGTTAAGGTGGTTGTGTCGTGCAGCGGCAAGAATCGATTCAGAATGTGTGTGCTGACTTTGATCGTGTAGTGTTTTGCTGTGGAATACTGTAACGTCCTTTAGCTCAGGAAAATGAAGGAAGACTGGCATTCTTCATGTAACATGCACCAAAACGCACATGCTGTACAGCGCAGGCTGCATAAAGTCGGAGTGGATGTCAGTTTCAGAGAGCTAGTTATTTTATTCTATTGTAGAACTGAAATGTACGTACGTAAAGTTCTATTCCACTCACAGAACCTGACATACGTGACAGACATTTTGTTACCGTGGAATTCATTGACACAATATGCGGCGGTTCCATCGTAAACATGGCAACTTTCACACTTCTGGTTAGCTTTTATTCATGTAGAGTCGTAAGCTTATTTGGTTCAACCTGTGTGTTAATTTACCACATAAGGTTTTAAGCACAAATAGGTTCAAACCGGATTCTCAGAAGTGACTTTTGCTAGTATTCATGAGCGTCGTGAATCTCTACAGCGCAGCGCAAATTAGTTTCTCCGCATCCGGTTTTAGGGGCACTCGAGTTGATACAGATGTTTCTTGATGTTACGCAAAGACTGTTATTGTAATCCTTGTTTATTGCAACACTATTTTAATCCTCACTTTGAACATTGCACTCGATAAATAAAAAGACATTTTTTACAATACCTCATTCATTCGATGTATTTATTGTCCCGTTGGTTGCCGAATCAAACGTGACCAGGAATTTTTCACGGCGGTTAGGGTTTGATAACCATTAGTCACAAGTTTGCTTTGGTAAATGTTAAAAACACAAGAGTTCTTGGACAGCGGGTTATTTTTTTGTCTTTATGTAACTAATGCCGCATTAGGGTGAAGATTATTTCGGACTATTCCGCCCGCTACCCCATCCAGGAAAACTACAAATGACCCTGTACTTTAAAAAGAAATGACATTGGTGGCTCTTTTTCATGTACCCAGGTCAGCGTAGACCATGAGGCAATGACTCATCAAGGGAATAACATTGGAATTATTATGATAAGTATTAATTTAATTAAACGAGGTTTAACTACAGCACAACTATGAATTAGCGTATTTTCATGTTACCGTCGCTCTTTCCCTGTTTTCTGCTTCACAGATAACAAACCTGAAGGAAGATTTGGACAAAGCTGTTCACCACATCGGAGACGTGCGCCTAAGCCTGCAGGTATTTTTTTGCACTAACGCTATTTTCCTCCGAAAGGAAATATCGCATTTATAAGCAAAAGTGGTCATCAGGCACAAGACGCAAAAAGCTCGGGTTGTAAAAATTTTAATTCTCCATTACCATCGAAATGCACTATAGTTTCAACATTATGCTACGGAAATTAACCCATTTAACGCAGAATTCATCTTTTCAAAATGAGTGGATATCGAAATCGCTGCTAAAACTTAAAGCATTGTGAAACGCAAGGGTTTTGCACAATCTCATGTTCTCGTTTTGTAAAGCAAATTTATCTATTGTAGATTATATTTTGTCAATTGTCAATTAAATATGTCAATGCAAAATACTGCACCTTTTGTGAAGTTATGAATCAGTTACATAGCTGTTTACGCGGAAGAAATGTCTTCTAAAAATGCTTGGTCCAGACCGTAAGTTGAGCCCTGACACCCTGAGAATAAATACCTAAAGAGAAAAGCGTGAAATCAATTTTGGCTTGCAATTCAAAGGAATTTAGGTGAGTGACTTGAATCAGGCATGTGAAGCACATATTCTAGTGCTCGTGCGAAGGCGCATTAAAATCCAATGTAACGGAAAATTTCGACGACTTACATGCAATCCCCGTCAAAAATCAGCCAGCTTACTAACGCACATACACCTACGTTTAACACATGCACACATTCGCCAGCTAACATTTCCTAGTATTAAACACTAACGTAAATACATTTGCTTTTAACACATTAGCACCCCAGAATTTAAGTTTCATATTTTTCGAATCAAAGTAAAGAATTTCAATATGCAGAAAATACAGCACAGACAAAGTAGTTTATTGCTGCATTGAGCATTTAAATAATTTTCTGCATGATGCGTATGTAGCTTGAAAAAAACACTTTTATTGAACGGGGGACTCTGGCGCCCCACAGGAGAGCTTAGAATTATTAGTCTATATTTTTGCCTAGTAGTTAAATTAAAATACCAACATTTTAAATCTGTCTTCGTTTTAGGAAAAACTGTTTAAATCAAATCAAAAATATTAACGAAGGGAACACCAAAAATACCAAATATTTTTTAAGTTTTCGATTTTAGTGCGTAAATCTTTAACTTTAAGAGCAACAAGCATTCAAGCTCACAGCTGTACGTGGGAAATGCATTGCATACAGTTATTAAAAACGAATTCATTAACAGTCCTTTGACAGACTTGTAAGTCCGAGTTCAAAAAGTTCAGTCAATCTTCAGAGGGGAAGAAATTAACTTGTTAAGTCTACAGGTGGGCAGATCATCGAGAGAGTCATCCTGAAATTGCTGTTTATAAAGAATTCCAATGCGTTCAATATTGTAGTGTTTAGCGTATGGCACAGAGTGGATAAAATGAATAGTATTGAGTTTGATGAATTGTTAACTTTCATCACTGGTCGTAAATATTTAAGCAGTTTTGGTCCAAGTGTTTTGTTCAGAGCGAGTCCATTGAGCGGTTAAAATTTTTCATCATTGCGCGTAAATATTTGTTTAGGAGTTTCAGTCCACGTGTTTGGTTTTGCGAGTTCAAGAGTGCCATTGTATTGCATGTTAGCTGCCACTTCAAATTTAACTTCCCGTATATCACTAAGGTACTGTTTCTGCTAAACAATTTCACCCGGAGTCAACATGGCGTGCATTCAACTTTAATAATGTTTGTCGAGTTGATAATAGTCGTGACGGAACGATGATGTGCAAAAATGGCAGACAGGGGTCAATCTTTTTAACGCCTCTTCAACGCCTAGTTGGCTTCAGTATCCATTGAAGAATTGTAGAAAGGCGGCACATCTCACAACGGTCGCGCGAAATTTGCTTCAGAGATGTGGAGAATCGATTTATCGGTTGTTGAAGAATATTTACTTAAGGGGTTTAGCTTGTCATACTATGACATTAATAAAAAGAAAACGAAAATAAACGTTGCTTGGCTCCTATATGGGCTGGCGATCTACGTATTGCATGTGTTAGTTTATGTGCATTATTCTACAGGTGAAGATAAATTAAGTTCTCTGTATTCTCTTGGTACGCTTGTTGGCTCGTTCACAATCATCATTGGCAAGTTAACTCTTTTCGTGTCTAGTAAGGGAGCTGCTGATTGTCTGCATTTTAAGAAGTATCAATGCAAAATATCAACTTCCCAGAAACTTCACACGATTGACGGACTGACGGTAACATTAATCTTGATATCATTAACCAGCATCTGTTTATACAACGTTTACGTAAGGAGCCCAAGCTATTCCAATGCAACCTGTGACTGGCTGATCATTCTGATAGAATTCATTTTCTTTATTAGAGGTACAGTAATGGCTGCACTTTTCCGAATATCTTGCCTTTACCTCGTTCGTGTCTTGAAGATTCGCTGCCAAAATTTAGTGGAAAAGCTGCGGAAATACGACGACAGCAAAAAACAGCGAAAAGTTTGGAATAAAACTCTTCTCGAAGAAGCAAAAAGTTGTGAACGCTTTGCCATGAAGGTGAGTAACGAGTGAGCAGTTGGTCACGAAGTGTCCCGAAAAAGATGAATTGCGTGACCAGTGAAAAAGCGTATGGCATACTAATGAACTTAAGTCCTTTATTGACATCAGGGCGGTATTACATTGGCACTACGTAGGTATTCAACCATATTGTTAACAGTGGTTAAAAGCACACAGATTGTGAGAGAATTACCTAGACCGAAATTTATCAAGAGTAATGCGCTTTCGGTAAAGCAGAAATTGACTTCGTTTGCATACATCCGAGCTTCCAGACTAGGATTTATGAATCAAATTGGCAACGCTGCACATTGCCAATACGGAGAAATGTGTCAAAAAGCGCATCTGTAAAGTTCAAAGTAGCTTTTGACAACCACTATTCCTAGCTCAGACTATGTTCTGCTCAATCACGAGTTTACCGTATGAACGGTAAATATATTTGACTAATTAAATGGGATCCTTCTTTGCCTATCCTTTCTTTCATCAGCTCCTTGTTATGTTCCTGTTTAACCGTACTTTTTAATTTCTGCTAATCTCACGCACTTTATTGACGGAGTAACTCAACCCTTATGCCCATGGTTTCCGAGGATGCCCTCTTGCAATGAGTCGGATTTCCAACCTTTATGGGTTCTCTATGAGCTGCGTGCTTGTTGCCGTAGATTAAGAGCAGCCATTCAACTTTAGTAATCAGAATCTTGTCGCACTGGAAAATTTATACAGCAGTGATTTCAAGCCCTTTCATTGTAACTAATTTTCAGGGAATTTCAGTCCCTTAGTTGTAATATGGACGCGATAATTTTGCAAATAGAACTCTGAGGAGTAGATTGTTGCCACTATCAACATGAAAATTTAGTATCTAGGTTTGAACGCAATTTCTGGAACACGATGGTAAAATGTAATTAAAATAGTGATATTACCATTTTTTACATGTTAAGGCTAATCTTCATTATACTCTTCAATTACTGTCATTTCATTAGTCATGTAATAAACGGAGCATTTTTAGTAAAATTTCACTCCTGCAATTCACTTTTGTCTGTTCCTTTCGCTGTAAAATTACCACAAAATTTATGAAACGATGATATCTGTAAATGTATCCTATATCGTAGTCCAGAAAACTGACAAAAGTTTATATAGTGAAGCATGGGTAGTTAGGATGTTGCCAGCCATTACTGATCACAGGCTTATGCATGCGTTGATTTCAGCGTGCTAAATATTTAATCGTAATCACACTCTACTGTGCTGGGCATGTTTATTAAATGTTAAAACGCTAGCCGACATTCAAGGTAATTTTACAATGAATTGTGCTCTGTAAATCGCAAGTCATAAATTCGCTGATCTTCGTGTCTCAGGTGGCAAAGGTGCTCAAAAGTTTTCTCTCCTGCTTCGGGTGCGGCATCACGGCTGATGTGATCAGTAAATTGGTGATCATGTCCACCTACATGTCCATCGCCATCGCGCAGCTGGACAGAAATATGGTTTTGGGCAGCTGTACTGCTGGGCTGTTCCTCCTCTTCATATACAGCGTAGGGGATCAGTTCTCTCGCGAGGTGAACTTGCAGGAAACTTTTCATTTTGACTTTAAAATTTAAGTTTTACGTATAAATATCTGATTCTCTAAATGGATAAATTGTTGTTTTCGACTTTTGTTCCATTCAAGTGAGCGTAAATCAAGTGTATATCAGGGCAATTCTAGGTATTAATTTTCGTGGTATACCAGTTTGGGAAAAATATGAGTATGAAAAACACTAAGCAGATTTTACCTAATTTTCCAACAATGTGACTAACAATTTTCTTGGTATCCCTTCCTCCTAGACCAGTCATCCGGAAACAAAATAAGCTTTTTAGAGACATTTATCATGATTAACATTCACATTGCCATCAGAGTTGGAGTGCATTCATTGCAGAGAAAGACATTTGAATACATGAAATCATTCAAAGATTTGCAAATAAAAAATTTGTGCGGTTTCCTATTTTTAGGCTAATAAGATATGCGTTGCCTCAAATGCCTGATGTTTCTTTATTACCTTGTGTTTGTTAACTCCAGATGACAGACTTAGTCTCCGATTTGAACGAAGCTGCGCACGGCATCGAAGATGAGCGTCTCAACTTTCAGGTGGGGGTTATACGATCACAAGAAACATCCTTCCTAATTCTCATAAATTTGAGTCAGAAGTGAGACTTTACTTTGAGAAGAATACACCTTATTTTCGTGAGAATCTCGAAAAAATTTTCTCTCCCTCCCATCAGTGATGCCTATTTTTTATTATGATTGTACAGATTGCGAAGTTGAAAGGTCAGCTAGAAAACATGACGCCCATCACCATCGGCAGAGCTTTCACTCTGCAGCGCAGCTCTTTAATCTCGGTGGGTTTAGGACCGCCTTTGCTGACATTCAAAGGTTTTTCTAGCAACTAACGAGTGTGAAAATATAATTTGAGGTTCGGATATGTGTGCTTCGTTCGTCGGAGTTTGTGAGTAAAATAATATTTATAACAGTAATAATCATATACTTTAGAATAACAAATGGTAAAAATTGTAATTTTGTTGCCGGGACTAATAGTGTTTTTATTTTACTCGTACGCGAATTTATCACGTGGAAACGCGTTAGAATTTACATGAATAAGAAAAATATTTATTTCGATTGCTATAAATCAGCTCCCATTTCATTCATGGGAAATGGAGACACTGTCACATTAATCTCAAGTTCCGTACTCTTTAGGATAAAGGTTGTTTAATGTTTGCAAATGAACTCTGATATTTGTTATAGCAAAACAGGAAAGCTTTGTGGCTGATGAAAATGTAATAGTTTTTTGTACTCACAGGTTATGAACGCCATAATCGGGTTCGTCATCATCGCCCTGCAGATGAAAGATCTCATCATTCTAGATCGCATTGATGGTTGAAGGTCAAACGCTTGAACAACTTTTACAACTTTTACAAATGCAATTTTCTTACATATAATCTACTTCAAAAAATCATATGGTTTTTTGAAAATAATTATTGTCCTTCTGAAAATTGCCCCGAACAAGTTTTTAAGGACGTTGTTTCAGTTTTACCTATTATAATAAGCTAATCAACTTAACCTAACGGAACTCAATCTAATGAGCAAAATTTTATTTCTGTTAACCATTTTGAATAATAGCTTTGTCTTGTACAAGTTTCATCCATCGAAGAAGTTTTAGTTTCACACAAAAAATATTAAGAGTATTGTACATGACATTCAAAATTCAATGTTACAAATTAATTGGCCAAAAGTATAAGTAGTGGAGAAGAACTAATTTCGCTATTTAAGTTATCCAAGGCGATATAAAAAGAAATAGTCTCCAAGAGATATTGTCTAACAGAGGCAGTTGTCCGAGGTAATTTCCTGGGGTCAGTGTTCTGGAGGCAAATTCCGGAAGAATAATAAAAATTTCCTTGAGTATGTTTTTTAGAGAGCTGTTGTCCGAAGGCATTCTACGGGGTGCAGTTGCCCTAGGATCAGTGATTATATTGTCCTATATTTTCAGAGAATTAAAAATAAGGAAAATTCTGAAGAAAATGATGTTCTTTACTAAGAAAACGTACTTTATATTTTATTCCGTGTTGCAATACTTAATAGTTTTGCACGTGAGTATTTGGATCAGTTTAAGAACATTCCCCAAAGTTTATCAAATTACTCATTTGGTTTAATTTGAGTGTCTTCCTTTATTTGAATATTCGACTACTTCCCAAAACCATATAACTGATTATTGTAGAGTAATTCAACTGACTGGAAATCTCCGCAATCCAATTATTTTAACAAAATTGTAAATAGTTTAATGTTTCATCTGCACTTTAAATTGAAAGTGCAATCGACGCAACAAAAGCAATGTCAAAACCACATTAAACTTTCTCTCAAATGTACGAGTATCTGAAATATGATCAAATCTGAAATTGTTCGGGACTATCAATCTTAATTATGTAACTCAAAATCTTAAAATCTTACGTCACTTTTTCTAGACAACGCGTACTGGAACTATAGCGTAGTTCTAATGGTCTATAAAAAGTAAATATTCTCCAATGTTTCTTAACTTTTTGCGCAATGACATGTTTGGATTGTTTCGCACTTGTCATATCTGTTTATCTGTTTAGTATGATATAACTGTAATTCAACATGTACTGCTTAACTTTATATGATATACGCTAATAAAATTGATGTAAACCTAGGAAATATTTCTCATGAAAAGGAATGCTTAAGAAAAATGAAATTAATTCATGTGTTTGTGCTACCATCATGATAGTTTACGATATCGCATAAAACGATTGGATTCACCTGCCATGCGTCAAAATTAGAAATAAGTCTACGGGTATTGTAACACATATTCAACTATCGAAATTAAATTGCAAAGTTCAGGTATCAGTTGGTAAGTAAGCTCATTAATTATACAAATAAATGTATTTTACTTCTGTACTAACTTTAATAATAGTGATACTCTGAACGCGCATTAACGATTGGTCCAAACTCAGTCACTCTGTCAGGTTGCTCGTATAATCGTTTTAAATAATTTATTGAACTGTGATGACATTTGGATAATCAATTGACAACGCTATAAGGGCACAATTTCGACGTTTTTTGCCCTATCAAATGATTAACATTAAAGGAAAATCATGAAGTCAGGAAATCAGTAAATAACCAACTGGTGAGGGAAAGAAACTGAAATATTAGACGATATGTTCATTTTTAAATTTACCTCTTAAACCCAGTATGCGTTCATATCTTAGTCAAACTAAGTTTAAAATTCAATTATCTTAAAACGCCTGCTTTCTGAAACAAGAACCTTCAATTTTTGTTGAACTTACTGTACAAGTAGTTAAACGAATGCCTAGAGCAAGATGAACCGAATTTATTCTGAGCCCTTCTGGAAGTGAAACCTTAGCAGTCTTTACCGGGAAAAGAATGCAAATGCACTCTTCAGAAAAATAGACTCTTAAATAACTTAGTGTCAGTGACTTTTGAGAAAAACATTCATTGGAACGTCAAATATCAAGGTAAAAACAGTACCCGTGCAAGCACAGCGCTGCCTGTTGTGATTACCGGAACACTTGATTTTTGAAACACATGTTTAAGCCGCAGACAAAAAAAAATTTCATAACTGTGAGTGACCGAAAGCGTACTTCTAATTTTTTCCTTCATACTGAAACGCACACTCTGAAATCATGGATCTACCTTGATTACAAATCAAACAGCTTTTGGAGTCAATGGTAGAATTACACAGTAGACCAAATCGAAAAACGTTCCCGAATAGTCTTAATATCAATTGAAAAAGCTCTTCTGATTTTGAAAGGATTTTTAAAATCTGTCTCGATGTTTGAAGTTGAGGCTGTTTTGTAGCTTCGATGGCATCTACGTGGCGACTGAAATTTTAATGCAAAGAGTGATCTGAGGGACAGGATAATCAAATCTCAATATACCGTATGGATCACAAAAAACTAAGCCCAACTTTAAACGTTAATAACATTGGTTTAAAATATTTTAGTTTCATTTCTTGCATTGCACACAGAGATATGCATCATGACCACAAAGCTTTAGGTCTCAGTATAATTAAGATCCAAGTTGGGAGAAAATTTACATATAAATGTAAATTTTCAAGTAGCTAAACCCATGGTTATGCAACTAACAAAGGAGCAACACACTCTTATCGACAACGTCTATGTGGGAACAGAGTTTGGAGGAAATCCGAACTGAGATTTACTGAAAGAAGCTCTGCAACCAAGAAAACCGTCTTAAAAACTGTTAATGAATTTAGAACACGTGGTACTATTTTAAATATGAACAAGAGAAATTCAGGACGATTAAAAAGTGTAAGAACCAACGAAAACATTGAACGTGTTCGTCAAGTAATAACTGAGAATCCTCAGGTGTCTAAAAGGAAAAATAGTACAGAATTGCAATCATGATCCTTGCAAAGGACAAGAAAATGTGGTTTAACGAACACGTTTTAACCCTATATGGCACGCATTTTCAGTTTTGGCAAAAAAAAATATTTTGACTCAAAACCTCGTTTATAACAGTGCCAGAATGATATATTTAGTGTGAAATAAATTTTACTACGAGTATGTACAATTTTTCCGGTTTGTTGCCTCAAAGCAACATTGTCCCACCGAGGATGTTCATTGTTTTTTCAGTTTGTTGCTCTAAAATAAAGCAACATTGTGCAACTGCGGCAAAAGTATACAATTTGCTTAGCCAAAAATTCTTACTTAAGACATTCAATACACAAATGACAATAAAATCTTTTTATTGAAGGCTTTTGAACAAAAATTATTGAAGGGAAAACAATGTGATTTATGTACAAAAATATGCTGCAAAACAAATATCCAAAATTTAATTCCTTTACAACAAAGGTGCATATGAACTAAGGGGTGTGAAACTTCAAGAAACAATTAAAATTTGGTGTGAAGCACAAAAATCTTTGCATTTATTTATGAAATATTTACTATGCAGCCTAGATATTTGCAACATCCTTTCTTTTCTTCATACTGACGAAAATGACCAATATCGTCTAGTCTGACATCATTTGTGGAAATAGAACAGAGGAACTTTTCTTGTTTTTTTTTCACGCAGTGAACTAACATTCTCGTTAGATGGTTTTCCTCTCTTCAGTTCTTTTGTCAAATATTTTCCCTGTAGTAGAAGACACCCAGATATCTTCAGCTTGATCTTGAATATAGAAAGTTGTTTCTTATTCGGAATGTTGAGGCACTTGGCTTTACGTTGAAACAATAGCCAGGCCAGCATGACAATCGTATCCAAAAAATGCCGAAGCAATTCATGATATCACTTCTTGGATCTTACAGGTATCCTATTCAGAGCCATTAGTGAATCCAACATTAGTGAATCTGTTAGCATTAGTGACTCTGTAGGATTTTTTTGAATTGAATATTTATCAGATTTCTCCACCACTTTACTCAGTAGACTTCCATCTCACAGCTCTTTCGAGTATTCCCTAGGTTTCTACACTTCATTGCTACGGTGGTATTGCTGTCCAGTAAAACCAGACCCATTATACCCAATTATAGATGGGCCTTTGGTTTTTCATATAAGCTTTCTCCCATCTATGTTTGATGAACAGGGCTGTTGCTCTTCTTTACAATGTGGCATTTCATTCTACAGCACGTTTTCTTCAAGCATTTTGAACATTTCCGAGGGCCTTTCGATTTCATTGGCATCACTTTCACCGTCAGATTCTCTATGTTTTCATCTCCTGATTCAGATGGAATAGCGAGCCGTAAAACTTTTTTGCATCCATCACTGGAAAAACTACGCATGAATTGTGGGAGAACTAGCAAATAAATATACATAAATTTCGGGAGGTAAACAGGACAAAATCCCAGTAGTATTGGAACGGAGTAGAATTTTGCATATTCTGTATCTTCAATCAAATTATGTATCTTCAATCAAATATATTTATATCACTTTTGTCATCTCTATATTTGAACAAAATATGAAAAATAGATAACGAAGGAACTATACAATCACAAAGCTCAGCTCGAGTTACTATGCTAATTCCAGAAAGAATATGCTTAGTTGAGCCTTGTTGCTCTCAAGCAGCAAGCAGAGTCCTGTAAGAATACGCTTAGTTGCGCAATATTGCCCTCAGGCAACAAACAGAAATTAGGATCTGGAAACTTGATTTTCTGATCAAATCATTTCTAACCACTCACACATAGTCTTTAGAACAGTATCTATTTACAGCATAAGTTATTTCATGCTTGCTTCAAAAACAGTGAACAGCAGACGAAGAGAAACACCCGTTAGTTTGCAAATTACATGGAGCACCACTGTAGCGCAAACTCTTCCTTCTTGTGCACGTTTTAACTGAATCTGTTTGGGTGGGCGTCTTGTAGCGATAGTCTACATCCCAAGGTATTGGGAGAAACCTTATTTGTTTTGTTTCCTCAAATACTCTCTGAGATGTTAAAATTTTTTTGGTATGTTGACTGAAAGCAACATTGTGCCATATAGGGGGTAACCACAAAAGTTGAGTTTACATTTATATGGTCCATACGTTATAACAATGAGAGCTGCATGTGGTGCAGCTTAGACCTCTCAGCGGTTTCAACTCCAGAGACATTCTACCTAGAGATGCTATCTTACGTGAGAGTGTATTTGAATGGAAAATACAGAATTTAGGAGTTCGTTTGGTTAAATCATGTGCGATGAGATTCATTGTACAATTGAGTTTTAAAGATAATTACGTGGTTAAGGTTTTTTGATGATTATGATGAACAGAGTGAACCTAAAACACTCTCTTGAGGTACTACTTAGTTAGCTTCTGCTCATTCACTCAGGAACTCGGGAAGCGTTGCTCTTTGCGCGGATGAGCCAGTATCGATGAGCCAGTCGTGTATTCACTGAGTTTAATTTCCTTGACTACAAATGGCGTTTTTTTGTTAAAAGCTTTTCCTATGCTATTTAAAAAATCGAGTGGGGATAAAGACGACCCAAGTATAAAAGTTATTTAGAGGAGAAATGCATGGAGAGGGAAAAAATAAAAACACAAGAGATCCTGCGATTTAAGTACGTCAGGGACTTCTTAGTCGGAGCTAAGTCGGATATTGGTGCTCCCACCGGCCGCACTCCGTCAACTTAATCAAAAACTGAGACCTGAGGAGAGTATGCACTGTTAATAGTGTCGAGGGATGTTGAGAAGTTCCACGTAAATTCTGTGAGGTCACGCCAAGGTCACGCTAGTGCGCGTCTTCTACCCCGTCTAGGAGACGAACCAATGCACGAACTTGAGAGTCAATTATTTCGTTGGATGTTTCAGAAAATTCCCTATAAGATGAGTTTATAAACCGAAATTCTACCATTATCTGGAATTTGACCCCAACCGTGGCCTTGAATAAATTAGAACTTGAATGAACAAAGAAAACCTACAGAGAATGCACGCCATTCGTTACCAGCACTGTTCATCTCGTAAAACATTTACTCGAGGTCGAAGACTTCCTGAGCAGTGTTTGCCAGCACACAAATGGGACACAAAGCTAACCTGAGCGCTTTGTTTTTATAATCAATTGTACCACTGAAAGGTGAATTGAGAGTAATTCCGAGTACATTGAAATATCGAACAAAGCCCTTGAATAGATGCTACCAGAAATGCTTATGATCAGTTGACTTCTTCACTTCTCGCGGTACTGAAGGTCAAGCCCTACCTGTGTTGAAGAATCATGTTGCTGAAAACGAGCTACTGGACTCGCTTAGAATATTTCATGAAAGCAGCCGGCTTAAGTTGCTTCAAAACGAACAAAACTGGAACAAAAATGAGCATTGTTTGGTTGTTGTACGGCATGACTCTGCATGTCATGTATGTGATTCTTCTAATATTTGGCTCCGGTGACGGTTTGAGTCAAAGTATCCTATATAGGCTTGGATTACCAGCTAGTTTGACTACTTATTCCGTTGGATTGATGCTATTACTGATCAATGGCAAAAACATGACGAAAACAATGCATTTTTTTGAGCTATATTACTCCACTCAATATTTGTGCGGGAATGGGAAGCCAGTGCCAATAGACAGCTTTACGAAAGGTGTAACAACTGCAGCAGTATGTGGGCATATCTTTTACCTACTAACTAGAGACTCAGTGTTTGTAAATCGAATCCTGAATCAGTTTAGCGCTGTTGTAGAGGCAATCAGTTTCATTGGAACTATGGGTGCGCTTGCTATTTTCAAACTGTTCTGTCTCAACTTAGGGAAAACCTTGGAAAACCGATGTCACACTCTCATTGCCGAACTGCATAACAATGAAGAAAATGATCAAAGTAGTTCTAAGAATCGCATGCTAGTATGTCAGGCCAAAAACTGTGGACGTTTTGTTATGTCGGTAAGTAATGCAAAATTATCTTTTTTCTGAGAAAACTTTGGAACTATAATCATCAGGAAAGTTCACCTAATCATTGATGGCAGGATGAATCAGATTACCACGTAACATATCATTTTCAGACGGTATTTTTTGATAGATGGTACGCGTAGCACGTAACATGAAATTTTCTAAAATTGTTTCGCTTTTTCACATGCATCAAATTTCTTTCAACTTCAACTGACATAAAACTTACGCTATCAACTTCGAAATTCGATAAACCTCTGCATCAACGGCAAATGTTAATCCTTTTCCGAGCCATTGATTTTTGTATCTTTTGGTCATTCATTAATGATTGTGATCGCGACCTACAAACTCACCTCAAAAATGTCAACGGAAATTATAATCTACGAACGAATTTTATTTGCTTGCAAAGAGTTATAGTGGACTATTCAACTGAAGTTTACAAACGGAATCTGAGAATTTAAATGTCCCGTCTGAAGTATTTGCCGAAGTTGACACATTATAGGAGCGTTTGAAGCTTTGCTGACGGAATGTTAGAGAGGATCAAGCTAGAAATGACTGAACAGATTGATGGATAGATACAGCTCGAATTATGTTCTATGTTTAGTAAAAATTTTTGGGCGCAGTATAAAATAAGTGTCCTTAAAACTTGATTTGCATAAAAACCTTCGAATAAATAAATGATTTGCTTAGCCTTTAAAATAGTTAAAGCTTCTGCAGGTACAGAAGATTTGTAACTGATTTATGAACTGTACTAGCACTCAGGGCTATTCAGAGCAAGATGTTGGAGGTTTCAAAAAGAAAAGGATACTAAAATCTCTTTCAAACTATACCATTCCCAGGTCTATGCCCTCCTTGTAAAATTCACGTTCCTCAGAATGAAAATCCAGTTTGTCAAAATGAAAACCAAGTTTGATTTCTATTGCCAAAGGTTTTTTCTAATGTTACAGGGTTTTAATTGTGGTGAACGAAAATATAATACAAGGAACATTCGTGTTAAATATAATAGAAAGACTTCAAACTGCCATTATTATACCTACCGAAAGATTGATAAGGAATCAAAAGTTACAATCATTTGAAAAGATGAAAATGATCCTTTTTTTTAGCGACTAGTGTTCTCATTTGATGTAAATCTTTAGCTTAGTCTGTTACTAATATATTTCATTCAAATCATCTCGTCTTGTTGCCGATGAGAGTATCTTTCCATTGTGTCTGAAATATTTCTTAACAAAGTCAGAGCTGTTTGTGAATTAAATCCCTTCTTGAGAAAGCAATTCCATGTTTCTCATCCGCAGCTTCGTTCTGACACGATTGATTTTCGTTCTATCTTCAATGCGTTTTCTATTTCCATTTTTAGCCTGCGTTTGATGTCAATTTTGATATAACTCCAACAATTTCAATTTAGTTCAGCAAGTGAGAACGTGGCGCTTTTCTAAGAACCGAGTCTAACTTTTTCGATACCTGCATGCATGTTTTTTGCCATCCAAGCGATTTAAGCGATTAAGTCGCTTAGGCGGCGAAAAACATGCATTCAGGCGGCGAAAAAGTTAGATAGGGAATCTGGACACGCAGATGTTGTGAAAGAAGATTTTACCATCTGCTGTAAACGTGCATTCTCAGTAAGAAAAGTAGGGTTTTCAATAGCTTGTTGATAGCACGCTTGAAAATAAAACTTAAAATTACTCGACAGTGGTGGGATTTGAAGGCGCCTCGACGTGTTGTAAAATGCACTGCAACACTTCTGACAGACATAGCATCAATGCAGTGCAACTTCGTTCTTTTACTCGAACGTGGTAAAATTGACGCTCACGTCACTATCTTGGACCTTCTTTCATTCGCTTTCTGCAGAGATTGAAGTTTTTTGTTTATCTGAATGAGTGGCCTACCATTGGAGTCAACGTCGACAAATATTATAATGCAAATAATTTTACCATACATCTTTTGGTGTTTTGGGCATTCATATTATAAATTACAGTTCTTGTTACTTTGAAAGCGAAACACTCTCCTCCATCAAATCAATTTTTTAATTGTTCTAACACCTACATTACATTTGAAGGGATTTGACTGATACACTTTAAATAGCGAGAATGCAATTTTTGATGGCGCTTCGACATTGGATTCCATTTCCTTCTTAATATCGCCAGTCAAAGAGGATTTTTCACTGTCTTTCATAAAGAAAATGCGTTTCTTCTACAAAACTCATTTACTGTTTAAGCCTTCATTTTTTTCAAGCTCCTTGCAAGTGCCTCCGAATCATTTAAAGCGTCAAAGGCTTCTTTTTCTATCATTTCATTGGTTTTGGTGTACTCTATTTTGTGGATTGCTACGGTGATGTGGTAATCTTAAAGATTAAAATTTGAAACTAGTAATACTTATGACGCAAATAGGTGTAGGTGCAATTGTGCATCGCATCTACTTGCAGAAATAGGAGAAGGCATAAATGTAAAATCCAAATTGATAAATGTAAATTTAATAAATCGGACGGATCAGATTCAATTTAAAAAAAAAGTCGTTTGAGAAACTTAAAATTCAATTTGAGTAACTACATTTGCACATCGTGGACATTGATTTTTACTTGGAGGAACTAGATTATCAATTAGAGAAAAGTTACATGCACATGAAGAACTTGTTTTTCAGTCAGGTGAATTAATTTTAACTGTGAGCAACTTAAATTTCAGACTGAAGAGTTGATTAAACATTGAAATGCAATAGACACTGAATTTTTTTTTTTTGTTACGATTACTTTCAACTGTTTCCAGCTGTGTGATCTGTTTGAAGGATGTCAACTGTCAGGGTTGTGAAATTCAAAGTTCATTAATATCAAAAAAAGGAAATTCGAGTCGAGTGCTGTAGCCTAGAACTTTGATTGAGGCGTTTACATTCAGATGCTGCTTGAGGCCACACTACTGATTAATTTCATTCAAGTTTATGTTGCTCCGTGAATTCATTTTCATCGTATTCATTTGGAACCCCAAAACACGAAGCTTTTAGAGCAACGTGCATTCCATTTCTTCTTACTGCAATCATATTTTAGAATAATTTATTGGGGCCACTCTATTCGAATAGTTAAAATTGAATTTTTAATCCCGGAGAGTATGTATCTGAAATCATCAAGTAGACATTGTTTTATTATCACTCAACTGAAATTCTAAGAAGCCCTTGATTAGTATTGTCTTTCAAAGTATGGTTTAAGGAAAATGCGAATATTGATTCAATTCAGTTCACACGGGAAGGAAAGTGTTTTCGTAAATTATTATATATTTGGGAGATTGTCGCTACGTGGGTACAAATCCTCAAAATACGCAACTTGTAGTAAAAGTGAATATTAAATAGATGGGAGCACGACAAGTACCTTTCACACATTTTTGTTAAAATCTGTATAAAATTCAAACGAATTTTAAATCGTTCAAACAATACAAAAGTACACTTTTTAATACTAATACGACTCCATTATATAACGGGCATCCCCGGTAATTAAATTCATTTGAAAATTTATGGGAAGAGAACAGACCACCTTTCCACATGGTCTTCTTTAATTTCTTTTCTTTCAGGTGTCAGAAGTGAGCCAAAGATTTCTCTCTTCTTTCGGCTGGTGCATCACGGCACAAGTGCTCGGAAGCGTCCTCCTGATGTCGGTGTACACGTCACTGACCATAGCCCAGTTCAAATGGATCACGACATTGGGAGCGACGGTGTTCGGCTTCATTCTTCTCTTCATATACAGCGTCGGTGATTCTTATTTCCATCAGGTGAGAGGGCAATTAACAAGGACGGCCTTTCATCAGTGCCTGTTGCTTCGATTAGCCTCGCAGCTTCTGAATTTTGCTTTAAGTGCGAAAAATATGATACCCGTAAGGTTTGGGTCATCGAAGAAGATTATTTTCCTAATATCCCACGAGATCGAATTATTAGGGGAGCAAAATTATTTTTTAGTAATAATAAATGGTATTCGCTCGTGAAAAACGGGTATATTTGGTTCCAGTTGTGCATTCCACTTTAGTTTTGTATTAGAATTGGATGAATAAAACTTGGCAAATCAGTTTCCAACGCAATTGCGCCTCAAAAGATCAATGTAAATTGTGACTGCCTCAGACTTAGCACGAGTGGGGAAGGTTCAAAAAGTCCACGGATGATGCAAAACT
>JACJUY010006248.1:3498-29162 GCA_014220935.1 Platorchestia sp. MABIK | reverse complement strand
ATAGACTATTCCCTTCACGATACGTAGATGATAATAACACAATTCGGCACCAGTAAAAGTGGTAAAGGGAACAGTGAAATTTCCTAAGTTAAACTGTGCGCAGCAAGTTGCGTCCAACATGCTTGCTCTCATCCGGCAAGTTGCCATTTTTCTGCAAAGATCAGCGTAACTCTAAGTGTTCTGAAGATCTGCAACTACGAGTCATTCTTCTCGCAATCATTTCTCGCCTTAACTTTAACTCAACTCAACTAAACTCACCTCACCTTACTTTACTCTGCACTTTTCTTTAATGCTCAATGCGTAGTGTGACTGTGTGTGCGTGTGTGTGTGTATAATTGTGTGCGTGCCTAAATTTCTAAACCCTTTTACTGGGGAGCAATATTCTCGGTATATTACCTTACCTTGGCTGTTGCCTTTAAATTACCTTACCTTGGCTGTTGCCTTAAATTACCTTACCTTGGCTGTTGCCTTAAATTACCTTACCTAAGATTTGCTCATCTAGCTAACGAGTGCAAACTCTTTCTCGAGCAATTCTTCCTTCTTTCTTCTTGTTTCTTGATTCTGAAACCTTAAAACCTTCTCTCATTCTGCGTCTACGTCTGAAAGTCGCCGCGCTCTGGACCAAATTAAGTTCAGGTGCGGGGAATCTTGTGCGTGCTCTATTCTGTTGAAGTATAACCTGATATATTCCTTCTTTATATTTATTCATTTTCTGGCTGTATGTTAACCTATGTCTTAATCTTCCTTTACAGTATATTATTCTCGCTGCAGTGGCTACCTTGAACCTGTTCATGCTACTTCTTTAGTTTTCACTCAGTCCTTAACTCTGAGGTAAATGCTCTCACATTAAATACCTTTAAAAACATGAGTTATATTAAAATTATGCTCAACATTCACTAGCTTTCCCTTATTGCCTCTAAATTTCTTTTGCCTTTCTAGATTGGCGTTTATCGGCCTTAGCGGGCTGCTCATGCCGCTGCGTTCGCATGCCGCTACGATGTTCTGTATGCCCTAAACAAAAAAAACTAACATCGGCATCTTAGGATGCTTTATTTCCAATCAAGCCTGATACATATGATCTTGAGCATTGGTTTTTCAAATGCCTTATAACTAACACTACATATAGGACACCATGACGGTTCCCCCGTAAAGCCGGTACCCATTTCCGACACCTGGTATCAGTGGGGTATTGTGCTTGAGCTTTCCCTTATACCCAACGGGGAAAATCGCCGCGCCAGCGCCGAGATAGGAACCCTCGACTCCTACATGCAAGGGCGATACCCTTAACCACTGTGCCACGCCCTGACGTTCTGCAATCGAATTCTTAAACTTGAAGTTCTTAAGACATATGTTCTTCGCTGAAGCTAGCGGAAGTGCTGTCCAGAACCTCTATTTTTCAAGTAATAATTGGAAAACCTGTTCTTTGCTGTGCCTGGAGGTACTCTTAGCAACTTTTATTTTACTGACAACAATTTGTCAACCAAACTGGAGGGTTTAACGCCTGCTATTGTTACTTCGTTGCGCTTGGGCTCCCGTTGGAGCTTTGCACCTCGTTTCTTGTTTGTTCTAATAAATTTGTAGGTATTATTCCTTTTTGTTTGACCCTCCAGCGAGAGTTGTGTGAAGAAAATCTCCACAACTACTTTGATTGGCAATTGACTCGCCTAAATTCCAGCCTCAGGGAAAAAACATGTCCTGATGATTGGCAATAATTGGAAATAATTTGGAAATAATTTGGCCGGCCAAATAACCCCTCTACAAATTTAAACATCTACAATTGTTATCAAAATAATGTAACATATCCTACTATGGGTGTCATCTCAACAGTATGCGACACAATCACCACACCCCTGACTATCATATCAGGCAACCATAATGAATGTAAACAATCATGACCTCCTCTGCTACATAGAACAGTTACGCTCCAAATGCACGCATAACCAGACACTACAGCATTTTCTAAGAACCGAGCTGCAAGAGCGCTCTCCATATTTACGATGCACAGTTCATGTTACAAGACTTCAGTTCGTGTTACGGGCAAATATTCTAGCTGTCACTCCATCACTAGAGCGCTGGTGGACGCATACCGCGGTTACTCTGATACGTAGACTTGCTCTTGGGTCTTCTTAATTTCCCACCATCTCTAAATTCAAATTTGATCTACTTATTTACTTTTGACAGCCATATTTCATTAGCATTTATTTTCCGCATTAATTCAAGAACATACATAACATTTATCTATGACAAACAAGTTTTTTAAACAATTTTCTTGTTACATGAGTTTCCTTTAGCAACTCACCTCTTCCCCAGGAGCATCCGTACGTTTCATTTTGCCTATTTTTGGCAGTGTAGCTCTTGTTTTTATTTTCAAAGTTCTCTCTGAAAATCAGAACAAAGAAAAATTTTATTTTAATGGGCTGTAACATACCGTCAACTTTTTATTCTCACTTTACACACTTATTTGATATTTACTTTAAGCACTTTTTTGCATCGCAAACGTACTTGCGCTCCACCGTGACACGCGCGACGGTTTCCTAAGTCAAACTGGGTTTCCCCACACCTAAACCCTTCTTGTGGATCTGTTCTTTTCGTCCCCTCAATACAAGAACCAATAATATATTGAGAATTTTAGGAGTGTTCGTAAACTCAGCCTCGTTCTAAACGTGGCTGTTCTCATTGGTCATAAGGACGATGTTTTCTCCGCCTTTATAGAATACGGATTTGAGACCCTTTTTCTGCAATGCTTAACGTCCAATATTTTTTTGTGTATTTTTGCCCAAGCGGTTTATGTTTCACACTGTGAGGTTCGTCCGTTGCTGCCCAAACAACCGTGAGTGTCTAAATCACCCTGTACCTCTTCGAGGGTCTGTCATAGATCACCCTATTAGACACCCTTCCTTGAGACTATCGTATGCCTCTCGAAAGATGACCACGACTTTTCCCACTACACATGGCTTGACACAATACGAAGCACAAACACATAAAACACGCCAAAGCACAACACAACGTTCACGCACAAGCACACACTGTTGGAAGTTTTATTATGCTACAAATATTTGCACAACAGAATATAATTAATACTACATAACACAAAACAACAGTTTCTAAGAAAAACAACTTGGAATAATTTTTAAGAAAGATTTATTACTAATTTAGCCATAATTTCTAAATTGTTCGTAACACAGTTCGTAACACTGGAATTACAATGCTGCGCAGTCGTCAAGAGAAACAAAGTAGATGTGAATCTGTAATTGTTAAGCAAGAATAACATGAAAATAGCTGTAAATGTTTGAATAAGCTCTAAAATTAGATACCTCTCCCTAGGCCACTGTATGCTATTGCGCTTACATCTCTGCGTCTTGCTGCTAAACTTTCTGAACTTTCTCTACTGTCCTGGCTAAGTACGAAAACTCATATATAAGACTGCATGTTGCTGCTAGCTACTTATTTAAGAGGCAGCTCCCATGATCAATTGCTGTATCGTCTGCGTAACCGGCGACATCGACGCTCCATGCATCGGCTAAACGTCCTCGATTTTGAATTGGATGAGTAGTGAGTACCAATAAGTCACCGCCTCCCGTGTTTTGTTTCGCTGTCGAGACTCCAAATTGACCACGGATACTGTTACTCACTGACTTCCCATGCCATTGTTTTGCACCTACAATGGTCTACTGAAGAGGATTTTTTTAATTGCACGCACACGCACTGCGATAAATTAAAATATTCTCGACAAATGTCGAATAATCAACGTTAGGAATCGTTTGTGTTCATCATGAGCTTAGGAGATTAAAAACGTCAAGAATCAGTGCCCAGTCTCAACCCGGAACAGAAAGAGCTTTACCAACTGTAACAGCAGCAACGACAACAGAAACGGCAACGGCAATGAAAATGGGCACAGGAACAGAAGTTCCGACAGTAACCTAGTACGGCCTGGCTAGAGCACATGCGACGTACTCGACCATGTACAGACTGCAAATCATAGGCAAATAGAAGGAGTCGTGAGATCCAGGTCCTCGTGCGTCATACGTGTTCAATGTAATCATTAGAGTTTCATCACCGATACCAAATCATTCTGAAAACTCTACGGCCGAATTAAAAAAACATTATGCGCAAAGGTTTATTTCGAAGCTTTATTGCATTAAAATGATTTCGCTGCTTTGTAAGGTAAAAAAGTGCTAGAATATTAATTCCTGTGAATTTACGTTTACTACTTCCTTCCGAACGACTAACTCAAAGAAACCACAATTCGGAAAGAGAATTTCTTTCCGTCAACTTGTAAATACCGAGTTCTGACTGCATATTCAATAGGTTATTTGAGAATTGCCCGTAATAAATCGTGGACATTGATAATAAAGACTTTTCAACCTCAAATGCCCTCTTCCATGCATTCAAATTTTACCTAGAGAACTGATCATCGAACTCAGAGTGAAAACAAACGATAAGAAAAAATTATTATTATGTAGGCGAAAGTTTCTTATAACTCTCTCCTGAGTAGTATTTTCAACGAAAAGTAATGCGCAAAATGTGAAATCTCTCCAACGTAGTGACATCAGTTCTAAAATGAAACAAAAAACTCCCAATTAAGGTACAGGGGCTGGATAAATTGTGCCTTAAAATACAGTGGGTCGTTTCTAATATTATTTCAAGCATTACTCTCCTTATCACGACACTTGTGAGGAAGTTTAATTTCCGGAGATGCAAGAGGCAATTAAAGAGAAGGTTCCTGGCTCTTCCGATAACACATTCCGCCTGCCATGAGAACTCATACGTTGCGTTCCTCCGTTCAGCTCTCTCCTCGAAGAGAGCTGCTCTATCATTTTACAATTAAACTCTAGTCTTATTCTGGCATTCGAATTGATTTTGGTGTGTTAATTATCGTCATAATTGTTAAGTCAATCGATAAGATTATATCGGTTACAGATGATCGAAACACTTTAGTTAAATCGAGCCATCAGTCTGTCACGAGACAAGTCTGGTGCCCCTCATTAATATGCATTAACAAGGGAGACCAAATTCTCGGATCTTGAGGGATTGGCATACCTCCATGAAAATACACAAGAAAATTAAAGGGAACCCAAATACACGAAAGTATGGAAATTCAATGATTACAGATTACAAGTGATTCAACTCTCTTGATTCAACACCCCTATCCTAACGATTGGCCGGCCAACCCTCCATCATTAAATTAGACACCAATAATATATGTGAACAATAATGAACACCAACAAAGCATGTTGACTATCATGACATTCCCTGCTGCATGGAACAATTACAATCCACATGCACACATCACCGGGCACCTCGCGGTATTCTCAAGGGACTGATCTTCAAGAGCGCATTCTTGATTGACGAGATACAGTTCATTTTAATAAGACCTTAGTTCATGTTGCGGGTAAGCATTTCTGCGCGGTTACTCTGCTACGTTGACTTGATCTGGGGCCTTCTTAACTTCTTACAACCATTTGAAAAATCAAATTTTGCCCCACTCATTTACTTTTTTTTGCAGCACATCTAATTAGCATTTCTTCTATTTTTCGCGTTATTTTGAAGAATATATATATATGACATAAATTTTGATAAACAAGTTTATGATCAATTTCCTTGTAATATGAATTTTCTCCTATAACTCACCCCTTCTATGGAGTGCCTGTACGTATAATTCAGCCGTGTAGCTCTTGACTTTTTTTGTTTGAAAGTTCTCTCTGGAATAAGAACGAGAAAAGATGTTAAATTACTGAATTGTAGCGTCGAATTTTTAATCTCAATTTAGCCACTTCTTTCATGTTTTCTTTAAGCACGTCATTTACCGCGAACACACTTGTGCTTTTACCGTACCTCACGCCACGGCCTGGTCAGTCGAACTTCCTTCCCTCACGCCCAAAACCTTCCTTGTGGGTGTGTTCTTTTCAATCACTCGATGAAGGAACCAATCGCATATCAAGAGTTTTAGAAGTGTTCGGTAAACTCCTCCCTTTATCCCAAGCTTAGCGGTCCTCACTGGTTACCCTGGTGCTCGAATTCTTTACCCCTTAAGTGTTCAAAGTCTAAAATCTCTTTTTGTATTATCTACCCTCGCGCTTAGGTTCCCCGCTGGGCCTGCATCCTGTCGCGACGCCCGACCGTTTGGTCTTCGCGTTGAAGGGTCTACTATCAATTATGCTCTTGACTCAGGCCGATTACTTTCACACACAACACTCTGCTTGCCTAGGCCTATCATGAATCGCTAACACACAACAACCACTAAGCACACCACTTTTCGTACTACACACATCAGCACACAACGTTGGAGGTTTTATTGAGCGACACATTTTTTGCCTAAAAGAATCTTAGTAAGTTGTATAACACAGCATTGCAACCTTGTAATATTTTCTAAAATGATTTGTTAAAATTCCCCCAAAAAACACAATTTAGCTATTACTTTCTAAAAATAATGATTTCCCCTCAAGCACAATTTGGCTATTAATTTCTAAAATATACTAGCCCGTCACACATTTCGGAACATGAATAGTTCGTAACATATTTCTTAACAGCCAGCAAGTTATAAATTGAGGTTCTGAACTTAGGCAAGCTCAACGCGACACCGCAATCAAATATTGGAGTTACATTTCTGCCTGGGGGTAAGTTTGACATGCTCACATGGTCAAGAAACTTTGAGAGTGAAAAACATATTTCAGATCACCCGAGAAAACCAGAAGTTGAATACGTATAATAACTCATTGATGGAACTGACAGTGCGTGTAAAATGTTCAAGATAATGAGAGACCCACCTAAAATTATTTCAAAAGAAATTAATTTCGTTTAATTCGATTTTCATTTAAATGCACAATTGGTTTCGTAGCTTCAAAACAATCTATTACTGTATTGCATTTGAGGAAAATAGAGCAATAGAATTTACGCCATTGGAGTGTGGCGTGATGACCACAATTTTTAGACGCACTACCACTTAACATCGAGTGGACGAGGACGAGTGTCACTAAAGCGCTTCATTGTCGCTACTGGACACCGTAGAGCCGCTGGACGCCGGCTGAGGCACGTGTTTATACCTGCAGCTATTTGCGTGTGTGGAGAACTGGCTGCTACGTCGCCGCTATCTCTGCAAAGTTCTCTGTTAATTAAGTGAACTTGAGATGTCAGAATAAGTAGTTGATTTCCTAATGGTTAATTTTCGAAAGCACTTTTCAACTTTATTGTCCGCGTCCTAAGTTACTTCATCCGTTTAGCTAAAATAAAGATGAACTAGAACCAAAAAGCGGCAATTCGGTTTGTCCAGTGTGGAAAAGTGTCTGGGTTGCAGAGAATCAGCCACGCACTGAAATTCGAATAAAACGGCGAAGCTTATTGTAATAGAACAACATTCATGGGGAAAGAAAATTACTTCGTCGTTCGACGATGCACGTTAGAAGTTGTAGAAACGTATTTGAAATCACCAAATACTTGGATTTTTGGAGTACTGGTTTATTTTTAGTACCACTGGAAGTACCGGAACCACTCTCTAGCGATTCATTTTTTTTAGCTATCCATGATCACTCATCACTGGATGGATAGCGTTGGAGCTGCGCGGGGGCGAGAACATTAAATACTGTGGGCGCATCTTTCGTCGAAAATTGCAGTGGACGGAAAGAGAAAGCTGGAGAACTGCTTGACCAAATCTTTTAGCTTTGTAGACTATGTAGAGGAATAATTATCCCATTTAACAACTTTCATGTACCAGAAATAAAAAAATATAACGGACAATATAGTGATGCTATAGTGATACATTGCCAAAATTATTATCGAAGCTTGAAATCAGATATCATTTTTTGAACGTCAAAGCTGGCCTAATGTTAAGCGCAATTCAGCTCTTCCGAGATTATTGCTGCGTGCATGTCTCCCACGAATATTTCGCAGAAGAGGGAGCATAAATCGCCCAAACCTTTGTACAGTCTGTGCCTAATACCTAATTGCATGAACGGTTCGGCTTCGTACAACCAATTAGGAGTGTATGAAATTACAATGTAGAGGTATAATTTACTCTAATACATGTTTTTTACAGCTAAGAAAGGATTCGCTTTTTCTGTGCTTGCTAAAATTTTTTCTGCCTTTTTGCCTGAATTAAAAAAAAATGTATTAAAATTTTTACAACCTTGTTCACTGACATCTACTTCGACATGGTGTCCGTGAAGTGCTTATAAAACTGCAGGTGAACCAGTGCTCCACGGTTTTAAATGAAACAATAAGACGGGTAATAGGATTTAAAAAGTTAAACTTTTTCAGGTACTTTTACCGAAACGAAATCGTTGAAAATGTAAATAAATTAATTTATACGGTCTAGAAAAAGTTTAATATCCAAAAATGACTGAATTTAATAATTTTTTTCTCATAAACAAAGAATTCTGAAACAAGCACATGAAAACAGTTTTTTCCTTTGTTAGCTCGGCCTCAATATGGATGAAAAATTGCTCGATATGTAATGAGAGGCCTCGGAGAGTCTAACTTATTTCTACTCATATATCGTCTAATTCTCAACGAGAGCATTTATTCCTGTGGCGATGATCAAGGCAAAATTCGTTCCCCAGTTTTTGCTATAAAATTTGCCATATTGATTCTCAAATGCAGACATCTAGCGAATGTGCCCTGTCAGGGTAAATGCTTGCAGGTCCTCCGCTATATTCCTACCATTCAACATTTTTGCGCCGAGTGTGTGGGGATTGTCACGATGGGATACGGCACTGTTCAGCAGTAATATTAATAATGGGAACGTGTTATAAATGATTGACTGTTTATAGGAACTTTGCACTTCGTTCACGTTGATAGTATACCATGAGATACATATTTGATCATGTAGAATAACACCATACCCTGCAATAAAATTCATTCGTGAAACAGATTAGAGCATTGCTTATTTGTTGGTTTAAAGCCTCCCTTATCATTTTAAGCCTCATTTCCATCCATAGTTTGACCCTCCCATTGGCACCATTTATCATGGAGGAGCAAAGCACCATATGGGATGAATTTGGAAACAAGGAATTTGTGTTACTGGTGTGCTCAACCCTGCGCATAAAAACGGTAAGATTGAACGAAGTTTATGAAACCTGGTGAAGAAAGTAACAAGTCCTAGAAAAGGACAAGAGTGAATCGAAAAACAAGTTCGAAACAAAATAACATATACTTTTAATCTCAACAAGAGGAAAGCCTACGCACTTAATCGTCAGTTCAGAATCTCACATCTTTCCCTTGGAGCGCTACTCTCATAGATATAGCAGTTGCACTCCTATAACAGAGGTTTACTTGATTTAAACTGAAAAAAAACTATGAAAGATTAGCTGTGCTAAATCTTAAATGATTTGAAGCATTACCTTATGTATAAATATTTTCACAAACGACGATAATATTGAAATACGTGCTGGTAAAAAATTACTTAAAACGATGTGAAAAAATGTGATGAACGGTGTTTCTTAATTTTTTTTTCAATATTTACGAGACCTGACGTGATAGAGCGAAATGATTTTCAGATTTAAAATAAGCAGAAAAAGTTACAATGGAAGTAGTCAACACTGCCAGATGTCTATAGTTTGTTTATCAGTGTAATTTGGATCAAGAGCACGTGAATTGTTTCAATTCGGAGTCGTGAAAGACTTGAACGGTGCGCTATGGAAACGAAGCTGAATTCTTCCTCATCATACTGCTGAAAGCAGTGTTGAATTTGCCCAGTGCCATTACTAAAAGCAGAACGTGGAAAGTGACACCCAAGCATTCTGGAACAAACAAAGAAGATCAGAGTTACCTCAGAGTGTTAGACAACCTGGGGTTCTTTAAGTCAGTTCTTTATACAGATTATTTTCAGCCTGGAAATTGACGAACAATCAATTTTTCGTAGAAATAGAAGTAATTTATAATTATTAAAAATGTTTATACTTAAACTTGCCTACGAGTCAATGGGAAATTTTTTTGGTCAGAATGAACATATGCAACAGATTGTATTCATAATACAGCGTACGAGGTTATAACGGTAAGTTTGATCAAGAGAACGTAAATTTTTCCCTACAAGTTGTCGAAAGATTTGTATTTTTTAAACCTAAGAAAATTTTTTTAATTTTATCTATATTATTCGTGAAATCAGGTTTTCCAACACATAACAGCCAGATCGCAGCTGCCAAAAAAGCTATTTCACTGGAAAATTCAATCAGTACCAGCATAATGCAAAAAAGATGTCCGATCCCTTAAAGTATGCTTGCACTTTGATAGCCCCCAAAACTTAAAAGTTTTCTCATGTGATACTATATCCTATTATAATTCGAAAGCATTCCAGGTAGATTCAATTAGTACGATATTATACTAGCAAACAAATCACTAAAGGTGTAAAGAAAATGACATCACTTCTCGCTTGCGATAAACTGACGGACTTGAATTTGGTACGCCCTTTCTGCTTAACTGTATTAAATGCTTCCTAGGTTTCCAATCGCATTTAAATGTCTATAACATGTAAAAAAACTGCGAGGAAAACAGATTTATTAATTAAAGTTTAAAATACGTTGTTCCTCTATTTTGCCTAACGTAAAGCAAATCTTTTTCATTCAGTATCTTTTCCAATTCTTTAAAAGTTTCAAAAATAGCTCCTATCTAAAGATAGGAGCTATGTAACTTTTTGATCTTGTAGAATAACACCTTTGCTTTTCTTCGGACAAGAAAAGCGACAAGATATTTTGTATCAACAAGTAGACTCATGTTGTGAACGTAGAAAAGTAACTCCCATCTTTAAAAGTGATGACAAATGATTAATAACTGTAGACTAATTTTATTGACTGTAATTGTAATTTATAACTGTAGACTAATTTAGCACAGACGATCAGAGCAAGTTTTTACACTAATGAACAGACAGTATTGGAGAATTTGATGAAAAAACGAACATTTTAAGGTCCGTAGAAAAAATTACATTCATGTTGCAAAATCCAATGACCATTAATTATTTAACTCGAAATTTTTGGTCATTTCAAACGTGGAAACTTTCTCACCCGCTTGAACACGAGGGCGAAGATGATGCACCAATATGAATCAGGATATCTTTGAAAAACCGTTTGACATACATACATGCGTGTCAAAATTTCTCTCTGCATAGTTGTGTTTCCCGATAAAGGATTAACTTTTAGGCAAATTACTGACCGTGTTAATCCGCATTTAACTGTTAGTACAATAGTTCGAAAGCGTTGAGGGACTGGAGTCATCTCTACGTAGTCAGCCAAAAAATCGGAGTTCCTCGCAGGGTCACAGGCCGCTCTCGACGGTGTATGCTGCGGAAGATGACGAATGAGCGCATGGTAGCCCGAACATACCTACGTGAAGAACTGCAGTTACAAGGATCTCACATCAGTTAAACAACGGTTTCTAACGATTCGCAGAGGTCTATATGCCTTCACTCCACGCAGAACTCTTCCTACAGCAAAACATGTGGAGAACCGTTTACGCTCTGCTGAAGGCCATGTTAGCGAACGAATTGATTTTTAAAAACGGGTTGTGTGGTCCGATGGAGCAAATTGAAATTTTCGTTCGAAAGAATCTCGTTGTGTTCGAAAAAAAACAGGAACTACCTATGATTAAAAAAACACCGACAGTCAAGTATGGAAGTAGCAGCATCATGTTGCAGGAGTAGTCTCACTGTCCATGGTATAGGGGAACTTCACATCATTGATTAAAAATGGATAGTACCGTGTACAGGCAGATATTGCAGCCTAAGCATTTTCTGGACGCTAAAAATTCTACAAGCGGCGCTAGTGGGCGTGTAAGCGTGATAGTCTTTCAGCAAAACTATTACCCCAAAAACAAGGGAAAATTAAAATGAGTAATGGCTTGCAAATAGAACATAAGTGTCCTTCCGTGACCTAGCCAATCACCTGGCCTCAATCGCCCTGGCAATTTGTAATGATTATTTAAATCTTTTAACTTAATAAAAGTTCTAACACTGTTGTGCATGAAAGGAGTCCAAAAAACCTCGTTGATCTGAGAATCATCTGGATGCAAGAATGGAACAAGATATTAAAAACGGGAGTCTCGAAAGATAATTCCCAGTTACAATAATGGTCTCCCTACTGTTTTTAATAAATTAGGGCCACGCCATTAAATACTTACGACCAGTTTTTGTTTTGGCCATTTCCTTTCGTCCCAAACATTTCTGTGTTTTGGTTGATTTCTGACTGTCAATAATTTCTTCATGTTCCGTTTGAATATTTTGGCAAATATATGTACATATGTTCTCTGAACTACCCTGACCTTTTTTCCCGAACTAGAGGTGGAAATTTTCAGGTGGCAAGTTGCATCATAGATGCTGTTGTGGAAATTTTAAAACTCAGGTCCTTTATACTCGTACATGGTGACCGGCCCTTTGTTGAACAAACTTTAACATGAGATTGGGACCATTGAAATTAATACTTTTAACTCATTGGCCGCGAGCTAGAAAATGTCTTGTGAAATAAAAACAAGGATTCGAAATTCAAAACCTATTGGAGAAAAATTCGTACTCTAAAAGTGACCGGGAAATGAAAGGTAAAAGTTAAGAAAACATTTCTACCATGAACTCGAGAAACAGGATAGCAGCCTTAATTCTTATGACCAAAAGAAAAAGATTCTCAAATTAGGTTAGGTACTTACAAAAGATGTTCAGCATGACGCCCACTGCTTCTATGCAGGTGTTTAAACACAGGTGCAATAAATGCTGGACGCGATCGAAGACGCCAGGAGTATCAAGAATCCTTGCGAAGGCTTCAACATTTCTACCAATAAAGTCTTCGGAATGAATCGGTGTTTCGCATATAAAACTCTCCAAATGTCCCCAGATGTTGAAATCTAAGAGCGCAATATCAGAAGACCTTAGGAACCTGAACTTTTAACTTTTTAACGAAACATTCTCGACCGAGTAAAAAGTGAAGTGCCAGTCATTTTGTATACTCTCCTCTAATAGGAACGAAACATCATTCACTACCTGTACGATGAATGGTGGAAATTTCTAGAAGCAGACAGCTTCATGTTTCTGAGAATATCACTAGAATAAAATTTGTCCTTCAAAAATCATTTTAATCACATACCTGTGAAGCTATCCAAAGCCATTGAAATTTTGCAGTCTTCGCACATTCTACAAAAGAAGCATTAAAAATACATTATACCGCAGCTATCATTCTGCATATTCAGTACGGCATTGAAGCCTAGCGCGACACAAACAAAAATAAACTGACAGTTTATTCACCTTATGAAAAGCTGTGAGGGCTGTCACCAACTCAGAAAACAAAATCCACGCAAATGATTCATTCACGAATTTTAAAATTCTGTGGACTGGCTGCTACTGCTTTTCTTGTCAAAGTTTCATGCTTAAAATGCTTGAAACTAACAAAAATCTGACTTTCGGCCACAAATTTACTCTCAAACTGACTACCATGATTACTTGACATCAAGAAGAAAAAAGGTCATAGTCCCTTACAGCTCGAAAACCAGATCTCAAAATAGTTTCTTTTTCGCTGGCACCAAGTTCAGGAGTTCTATACGTAGCAATACGTGCGATACTCTCACCTACTCAGCTTTCAAAAATAGGCTGGAATTTTACATGCTCCCAAATTACTAGACGAAAAATAAACAAATAAAGATAACTAAAACTACGTGAGTACATAAAAAATTAGGCATTTCCTTTCTAAACTCTCTACCGCATCATAAGTAATGGGCAGAATAAAACTTTAACTACAATCTAGCATTAGAAAAACATCTGATGCTGAAGAACGCGGACCAGAAAATCACTCTTTACTTTCTCACGGATTGACGTTAGCATATTTGTTCTAATGCTAAACTCGTTTTAAGAGAGCGAAATAAGTACAGTTCACCAAGTTATTCACCATGTATTAATCTAGAATTTGTTCATCTCCTGATGGTTACTATAAAAGTCTTACAGTTTTGGCTCCCAATGTTGAATATTTTAGACAGTTAAATGCTAAGTATATTCTTAAGTCTTTCTTGTATCTAAGCACAGCCTTGCTGTAAATGAATCCATACAATCTTTCAGATAGAGAGGTAATTAATTCTACACACAACGGTCATTCGCAGGTAAAAGCATGGATGTATTTTGATGTAAGTCGACTTAATATCGCAAATTTATTATCTGTGTAAAAATACTTATCATTTTCAACAAAAATTAGCAAAAGTGCGCAAAGCGTCAATAGCAGTGCGACAGATATTTTTTTAACTTAGCAAACGTTTGGCTGAAATGGAGCTTATAAGTAAGTAATTATAAGTAATTCTCCATCTCTCTTAATTCCCTCTGGCGATAGCATTGTGGCCTCACATCCATGAACATAAAAGTAAGACTAAAGACTGAAAATTCGTGAATTTTTGTGGACGTAAAAATTGTGGTCATTAACACAAACCGAGAGCTCTGAAGCAATGCAAGACCTTGGAGTTTCCAGATCACGTTTGCCACTCTTGATCATCGAGTTCTCAATAAATCAAATCAAATTCTTGCAATTGTGCTACATTCAACGTACGCTGCGAAAGGGAGCCAACATTTGTTGATCTGTTGAAAATGGTTCATTGACGACCTTTACTCTTTGGCTTACACAAATGTTGGGAAGTTGAAATGATACATTCAACTGTTAATTATTATATTTTTACGGAATTTTTTGAAAATTCATAAATAGAATTTTCTTATCTTGAAACATTTGTATCCGTTGTTTTTTTTATCCGTCATCACTGAAAAAGCACGGAGGACAAAGTGTTAGGACAATAAAATTATACGCAGCTCATGATGTGTTCATGCAGAACTGCGCTGCGCTACAACTCTTGCATCCAATACGGTATAGGAGCAGAGGAACAATCATTGTTGGACCACGAGTTTTCTAAACCCAAGGGTCTTGCAACGATAAGCCATTATATTGAATAACTTTACTCTCTGGTTCAGCTATGATGTCACAGTCATGTGACATCATGTGACTCCTTTGCTAAACCCTTTTGGGGAGAATAACATTCTAAAAGAACATGTTCTGGCGTTTTGAAACAATTTTACGAAAATAAAGCGCGGCAGTCCTGCCACTCTGTGACTACAGGTTTAAAGGCTATAATACAGGTAAATGGAGGTCATTTTGAAGAACGGTACATGTATGTTATAGAGGCTCATTGCACTGCTGAGCATACGTAGACTTTTTCTGACAGGACGTTTTTGTTTTGATTAAACATTTGAGGTGAAATATTCATGACATACTATTGATTAAAATTTCACCATAAGTGCTTAGAAATGACTGAGTAATTGCGTTGTAAGTACTTAGCCATGACTCTTAGTGATTGGCAAAACTTACCTTCCTAGAGTCATGATCGAAGTCATTTGCATCAACAAGGGAAAAATCAGAGATTTATTAAAAGTTTTACCGTCGATTTCATATTTTTACAATGCGCTAGCGAAGGTTCCGTCTTAGGAAGGCACACAAGTACAGGTCGAGAATAACAAAAACCTGTTCTATGAGTTCGTGCATACTTCTGTCGACAGCCGGCGCAGTTATTTATGCTTGAACAGTAAAATATTGTCTCAAGAGTCAATAAATTCTGAGAAAGCTTCTGCAGCCGCTTTCTTGCAAAACGGTGTTTGTTCAGAGCGTTTTGACGATGTTTGAGACTGGATTTCGCACAGAAATATTGGTAGGAGGGCTGTCGGAGGGCTAACATGGTAAAGTTGCTAAATGCTTAAGCTATTGTTAACGCAAGGGAACATTTGTTGCATTGAATATGGAAAAGCAGACAAGGAATTTTTCATAACGAATGACGAAGAACATACGAAATCAAATGTCGAGGAAATAGCTTTAAATTTTCATTGAATTCAGCTGTGGATTATGTCTTGCGCAGACTCAAAGAATCAACTTAAAATTTTCTTGTAAATGCTCATTCGAGGAAAAATTGACTCTAAGCAAATTTATCAGCGGCTGACATCGTATTCGTCACGCATTCTTTTACTACCAGTTTACAATTGCGATTATGTTCCTGTAATAAAATCGAAATATCCTTGTTTGGAAGCTTTGTAAGTACAAGTAGTGGGAAAAGTATCAGTTCAGTAAAATCGCGTACTTATTTAAAGAAATAAATTCGTGACTCAAGAAATCCAATGAAATCGAATTGAGTGCCGAGTCTGTAATATGTCCATGAGTCCACGTGAGAAACTTAGGTATTACGGAACCCTTGTCGAGACTCCGAAATGAATTCGGTAAAAATGTTTGGACTTCAAACGACTGCTGAAATCACTGCTTGCACAGATTGGCAGTTCATGATGAGATAATCTACCGTAATGTTTGTAAGAAATTACTTGCATTTCGGGAAGGTAAATTGGAACTTTTATCTCTGGCCTGGGTGTAGATAATCTCCTCATTAAGTAGTTAAAGTCGAATATAGTGCAAAGTGCTGATAGTACGGTTGAAAATTACTGAAAAGTTTCTCATTGGGTAATTTTTTCGCAAAGTTAATGCGAAAAGAAAAAAGTAAATTTTCAAAGCGCTTGGTCATCCAAGATATGATTTTATATTAATGTTATAATTCATCTGTATAATATTTCAATTATTTTCAAAAAGCCTGTTCACTTGAACTGGATGAGAGAAGGAATTATTATTATTCATTACATTTGTGTGTAAATGTGAATGTTGTTTTGATCGAAATGACCAATTTTTAATTTTGAATAAAAACTTCTCACAACCTAAATTTCAAAAGACAGTCACAGTAGAATTTTCTTAAATTACGCATCAATAAAATTTTTAAAAGCTTTGTCACTGTAATAAAACTCTGTTCAACGTTTCCGCTTAATACGCAGGCCATCATTTGGCATTCTGTAGTTATGAAGGAATATGACGCTTATAAGTAAAATGTAATTCTCAGCAATTTTGCCACTGCCCAATTTAAATAAGGATTTCACAACAGCCAGGAGCACAGAGGAACATTTCTACCAATCACTTTTGCGTGATTATCAAGTGCACAGCTGCGATTTCTATCAGACAGGGAATGACGGGTACTTTTACTTGTGCGTGAGAGTCCGTTATTTCTAAAGGACTGTCACGAGAAATTGCCTGATTATTATACAGATTGAAAGAGTTGAAACATTGGTCCTATTTTTACATTGGTGTATGGACTTTCTTATTTGATGCCATTTATGTCAGCTATTCGTGATTCAAGGGTATCATGATGGGTCAACACTGCTGAAAAACAATTGATTATTATCAATGGGTTTTTATAGGGTTTCAGCAGTGACCACATTCATGCGATGCTAGAAAGAATAGCAGGTTTTTGTTCTGCTGTGGTGCCAATACTGTAAACCTTTGCTGTTTACGACGCTTTGTCAGGGAATTCGTTGCATTTCAATGCATTTTTACTTGAAACATACAACGGATGTCTTTCCAAAGCTGTGCAAACAGTATGGGATAATCTCAGCTGAATAAACGTCCACTGTTCAATTGAGCATCGCATGAATGTACCCGCTGCAATCATTTTTCAACCGTCTGCAGCCATCACATAACTCTTGAATAGAAAATAGCCCAGGTAATTAACATTAAATGAGAAATTTTGTTCAACAATTTAAAATTCGGTTGAGGTGTCAGCTCTCTTTATTTGCATTAATTCAGAAACTTCTCGTGCCAGTTCTAAGTATATTATAGATCGCAAGAACGGATAACTGTTTTGCTATGTCTGACAATGGGAGCAGAGGGTAGTGTTTTTTCTTCAAGCAATAGTAATCAGTATAAATATTTCTGTATCTGCATGACAGAGTGACTCATGTTTATTTTGTGCGATTGAAGGATTGCTTATCACTTCAATAATACTAAAATGTCGTTTTCTTCAATTTCTCCAGAATTCATGGTTACTTCTACTCGAAACATTTTAATAAAGATCTGGAGCATTACAAATTTTTGTTACCGTCTAATGTCAAGAAAATTTACGAGGGAATGTCTTTTAAAGTTTTCGATCATAGAAAAATTTTTTGATCATAATTGTAAATTGATAACCTGTTTTTAAAAGCATTTTCATTGAATTCGTGTGAGAACTATGGACCACATTACAGAAAAAACAAGCCGAGGCATGTAGAATCATTATCCAAATTGGGCAACATTACAGCGTTATTCGGGCTGTGTATCAAAATTACATTATTAAAATATTGCGGACTAAATTAATTTAAATTTATTTACTCTCTTGCCTGGCATCGACCTTTCTGTGAATGAAATGCAAGCCAACGCGATTTATTTTGAGTTTGATTCCCATCCTATGTAGCCCATAATGTTTTTGCTACTAACAACACACGATATTCTCGCATCGTAGATCTCAGCGTCGCCGTCGCCGCTCTTGCATCGCCTCACCTCAGAACATCACAGCGAGTCAGGCGCTTCTGAATTGGGTTCAAGGATAAAATGCAACGCCACGCTTGTCGGACTGCAGACACTTGAGGCAATGCAGCTGCGTGCTGTAAACAAATAACTCAGCTTTGAGCCGCTTTGAATTCGCGGTGCTTATTCCAGTTTGAATTGGGATTACCTACAGTGGATTTTAGGGCATGAAAATTAATTCCTAAAGAAAATATTGATGGATGTAAAGTACATAGCTCACAGATTTGTGAACCGGAATCTCTCATCCAAAATGTAAGTTTTCAGGGAATATGAAGAAAGAATCCAAATATGTGAACTGAAAAAGTAGATTGTTAGTCAAACATATTTTTACTGCGAGTTTATTTGAAATTACCTGCTTTTGTGACTACTCCCAGAGGCAGGTACAAACTCTACTCTGAATGTAGAATTATTTGTTGTGCAATTTTCAATTTTTCAGCAAAAATTCACGCTTTGAATTCTCAGCATTGAATTCAGGAGATGAAGTGCTGAAATTTACTGTAGTAAATTTCAACACTCAATATTTGATACCGTCAATAGTTGTAGAACAGTCAGCAGACTTATCATAACTGGCAGCTTTAAAAATACAATGGGGAAGTCTACCAATTTAACATATGTTGATGAGGTCAGTATGTTAACCACTCAGTTACATAAAAACCTAACAACGTTACGGTTCTCAAGATCCAATCAATCTCGTGGTAAAAAGCGGATCCCTGTTTTTTAAGTTTTCTTTTATTAGTTTAATCAAATTAACATTATTTTCATAGGGTTTTATGCCAGATACATTTATTACGAAAAATTTTGGGACAGGATTTTAAGTAAAAGTAATAATCAGCTGGGAGTATTCAATTGCCTATAATGACAAATGAACTACTAGAATGAACAGAGTTGAAGATTCTTTAAATAAACAGAAGGATTCTTCACACAAGAGTACCACAGGGGTGCAGGACCTCCAATCCTAACCCCATCTCCCGTTGCCTGCTGAGATAATAAAGATAACAATTTACGTAATAAGGTAATAGTTATTAAGCACGTTAGCGCTAATTATAACGTAAGAGTCATGTAAGCCGAAGGTCAAGTTATAAATTTTAATTGTGTAGGCCTCATGGCTTGTAATAAGTTACAGTTATGGTTAAGCACGTAAGTGTTGTAACAAGTTTTAGTTATAGTTAAGCACGTAAGTGTTGTGACAAGTTATAGCAACAGTAATAGTTATAGCAATATTCATTGATCAGGCAAATTTGGGTTAAGTATTAAGTTTTAAGTATAGTCGGCTCTAGCATCACCAGCCAGCCAACGTCAAGCTCACCGGTAACTAACCTCTAGAGCAGTGGTTCCCAAACTATCTTACCTGACGCCCCCTTTTTGCTTCCAGTAGACCCGCACGCCCCCCAGTGCCTCTTCTTTTCATATGAACTGATTCATACATTTATTTCTTAGCATTGTTCAGGAAAACACATTTGTTTGTATTACATTTTAATAATGAAAGCCACTCAAACAAATAATACTACATTCCAGTAACTAAAAAGGAAACATTTGGTTCAAAATGAGAGAAAAAAAAAGGTTTGAACATTATCAAATTGGCAAAATTGAGTTGCAATTTTAAGAAAAAATAATTTGGAGACGTGGCATATAATATTTGAAATGACTCATGAGACTAAGGCAAAATTTATGAACTAATTTAATGAGATGGATGCTGCTGTTTCTTCCTCACAAGATCAGAAATTCTAGGATTGAAGGATGACAGCTCACAACGCGTCATTTTCTACATCAAGTCGGTTGCGCTATTTTGTTTTCAGAACGACAAGAGCTGAAAATCCTGCTTCACAAAGATAAGTAGAAGAAAAGGGAAGAATCACACGAAGAGCTTCTCCACCTACTTTTGGATACATGGGGAGATATTTCAACCAATACTCTTCTAACTTCATTGTTTCAAAGTCCATTTTCGCCCTGGAGTCACATTTCAAATCGATGGCTTCATCTTGCAGTGATTCCAGTAACAACTCCACATCAGTGTTAAATGGACTCTGCACCAATGTCCAAATAATATTCTTCATTGAGACATCTGGAAAATAGTGCATAAATTCCTCAGCAAGGGAATGCAGGTGTGATAAAACCTCTTTTGTCACGTCATACTGCTCACTGTTTCTTTTCTCAAATAAGAGCTCATTCAGATGTTAGAACGGTGAAAAGTTCCCAATTTGGACTTTTCGTTTCCAAAGATGATTTTTTTCTGTGAAAGCTCTGATCATATCAGAGTGTGCAATGATGTTTGTGTTTCTTCCTTGTAACTTCAAATTGAGGTTGTTGATAGCCTCAAAAAAGTCCACAAGGTATGCTAATGAGAGCTGAAAGTCTTCCTCTCTCAATGCTTCATACAGTTCGTCTTGTTTTTGTTTCAGCAAGAAAATTTCCACTTCATCTTTGAGTTCGTTAAGACGACTGTTTCCCAGCAGCATGTTTCCATGTTTCCCTTGGAAAGCCAGCGGACTCAGGTGTGAAACAGGAGAGTCTTGTATTCAGTGCCCAAATCTGAGCAAAGAGCTGCGAAAAGCCTAAAATTCAAAGATCTATTGCTTGCTAATGATTGTCTGTGGATAACACAGTGAGTCCCAGTTACAGCAGGATTATTTTCTTTCACCAGCTTTACAAATTCAGAGCGAGATCCAATCATTGATGGGGCACCGTCAGTACAAACACCGACTAATTTTTCCTATGAAAGACCGTGCTCTTGGAAAAACTCATCAACCTTTGAAAAAACATTGATGGCCTTTGTTGTTGTCTCCATTGCTGCTGAGAGAAGAATTTTTTCTTTCACAATTCCTTCATCCACGAATCAAGAATAAACAAGCAGCTGGCAGAGGTGAGCATCATTAGTAATTTCATCGCACTGTATTGCAAAGAAGCGAGATGCTTTTATTTTGTCCAAAACTTGTTCTTTTATGTCTTCTGAAAGTTCGTCAACGTGACGCTTCACTGCGTTATCTGATAAGGAAATCTTTGATAACTTTCTTTGGCTTTCGTCTCCAAGCACAGTATTTGCAGCACTCAAAAGGCAAGGTTTTGCAAGAGTCTCCCCCACCGAGTGAGGCTTCTTAGCTTTTGCAATAAGTTGTGACAGCTCGTAAGATGCTTCCACCAGTTTCATCGTTTCTTGATGAAAAACACTGCTTGAGTCCAGCTTCATACGATTCGGCTCATACAGTTTGGCTGTGAAGAACTCCTTTGGCTTTTCTTTAAATGCTTTGTGGTTTGTGCTCAAATGTCGCTCCAGACGACCAGGTCTTAAGGCGTCATTGCTGAGGACTGTATGGCATATGACATGCTGAAGGATATGAAATCCATTCCTCTCTATAACAGTGAAGCCATACTTGATATATTCATCTGAAAACTTTCTTTTCTTTACCCCAGACATTTATGCAAAGTGAAAATAGCAACAAACTTATAAACTGCACCATGTAACTAAGTAGTTATATAACAAACCATATTGGCATGCACCACACCGCACATTCATATAACGTAGATCACACAACTGGAAATTATAAATCTGTAACATGCCAAAAATATTCAGCACACAACGTGGCTTATATCTTAACAATAATGACAATGAGAACAACTGCGGAAAATACAACGAGAAGAAGCAAACGGAGTAAAACTACACGCATGAAAATGCTCAGTAATACTGTGGTGTAATGTATTGATTTGACGAGCGATGTCTTGCATACAGTCGACCTTGGCATAGTTGTGCTCATGTACCTTTGTTTGTTGGATCTTAGGGTGCTTACACGCCAAAAGACTGAAAGCGAGAAAGATGTCAGACGAGATCTATCACACACGAAAAGACGGCTAGTTTGCTCCAGAATGTCATGGAGAGAGGTTTATAACAAAAACAAGCGGTACAAGCATGTGTTTGTAACGTTGAATTTCATTCCTACTTCGCCCCATTGCTTTGAAACATGAAATCTGTCACTTTGCTTTGGATCTTTTGAGTTCCAAAGGCACAGTACAGGATAAACTTCGGATGCATGGAATTCAGTCTACGCAGAAGGAATTGAGCAGGGCATCTCCCTCGTCGATAACTCACCGCGCACTGCCAGAGGCTTCTCGCTGCAGCTCTCAAGCGTGAAACCATCTTCGAGTCACTTTCTCGCTTCAGCCAATCTTCAGTCTTTCTTGCTCGCTCGCTTCTCGCTTTCAGTGCGTGGACTCCCATTAGAATACATGTTAATCGATTCAAGCTTGCTTGCTTTCTCGCTTCAAATCTTTTGGTGTGCAGACACCCTTATATTAGCAATTTTGGCGATGACTGAATTGTGATATGATAGTACGTTTTTGGTGTGATGTAGAGTAACGCGTGCACGGTGGTTTAGTTTTGTTTACGTGTCGAGAGTTGAGTTCGTGTTTGCAGTGGTTTAGTCTGTTATCGTGTTTTTTGGCTTTGTTTTATCATTTCCACTTTTTTAAAATAGATTCGCTTCTTTCTGACGTCTCAGATTTTTATTAACGTTTTTTGATAAGTGAATAGATATGGCGATTGAACCGTCAACCCAGCAACATATACAGTACATTTAATTTTTCACACACACTTTTCGGCGCCTAAACTGGAATGAACGCACACACTTCACCACACGCATTCAAATTAGCGTACAAAACTCGCCGCATATTATTCACATTTCACACTTTCGATCACAACGAGTATTTCACACAATCAACAAGACATTCCAGTCTGCATCGTTCTACCCTTGCAAATCGTCAAGGTTACAATGTCACTCATACACGTATTTGATCCAGAATTGAAGAGTGAAATAAATCCCTTCTGTGGACAAGGGGAATATGTGCTCAGGTTGGCGGGATGAAGTATTGGGAGTTTGTGACGAGTCCCTCAGTGGCGTCAGTGTGGTTGGTATCAGTGACTTGTCCTAAACGTGTAAAGAGAACTAGCTTAATAGAAAACGGGTTGGAGTGACTGCTATAATTATACTTTGCGTGTATGCAATGACAGATATTTGTTTTTTGAATGATTTTATTATTCTAATTAAACAAATAATTTTGAGCAAATGCCTTCACGCCCCCCTTGTGTTCTCCTCGCGCCCCCCTAGGGGGGCGCGCCCCCTAGTTTGGGAACCACTGCTCTAGAGTGTCGACTAGAAGGTCGGAGGTAGACGTCGACCGACGCGATGAGATGAGACGATCCGTAGAAGCGTCCACCACATTAAATCCGTAGAAGCGTTAAGTATAGCGTAGCGGACGAAGGGACGCGGACTGGACGACTGCGTCACTTGAAGATTTAGCTCTCCATAAGAATGGTGATCTTTGCATATGGCAGATGACACTCTCTAAAAATCTTTTCAGGTCGAGGAGATAATTAGTGAAGCTGTTGATGCTTTAAGTGCTCAAGGTGTTCTTCCCAAGCATAGACAGAACGTTCACGAGGATGGAGTTTATGTTGTGGTCATAGTGACCATGTTGCAGTCAGAGTAGCTACCGGTAACTTAACGCCAGTAATGGTAATGAATTTAATGCTACTGCTATAATTTTTGTTTTCCACACTCACAGTATCACTGCTCATCTTAACATTTTCACGCATATTCAGATCAACGCTCTGAGTATATCTATTCAAAAAATTAAGGTCTTCATTGTTAAAAATTTCTCAGTTTCTCATATTTCCAAGCCTATTGAGCAAGCAAAAAAGAGCGTTCGGGGTCTTGTCAGGAACAGGTCGACGGGGCAGAATGGCACGCTGCTATGGAGGTTGTTTTTTCGTTGGAAAAGAAATTGTGGTTAGTAAAAGTGAGGGGACCGAGATCGCAGGCGTTACAAACAGCTGTGAAATTTCTTTCCCAGCGAGTCATGTATAGACTCGGGGGCCGCTCACTCGCACAGAATTTACTCGTTTCGTTTGAAAACTTCAATCTATGCTGACATACAAAACGCAATCCATTTGAGTTCACCTTTGCTAATTCGTTTTTTGAATCTGTTTAATCCCCTTTAGAATGCATACACTTGACTTCTCTCTAACTTTAAATTATATCAATTGAGCTATTTGCTCATTTTTAGAGCACCCAGTGGGCTTTTTTATTGGACTTTTAATGAAGCATAGGCAAATAGGCAGTAAAGCCTCAACTGTTTTCAGTGAACAAGCAAGAGTCCAGCGTCAGCTGAGTTACAAGATCAAGTCCTACGCCTGCACTCTGCCTGCATCGAATGATTGGTTGCTTAAAGCAACTGATTAATAGGCCCTACAAATCTTTCGGTTAGTATTCACCGGCAGTCTATTAAAATAAGCCTCGATCTTAAATTTTTTCTTGTCATTCACAACGGCGCTTTATTGCCATATGCTTGAGTTAATTAAAGGCGGCATTTTTGTTTTTATTCTTTGTTGACGGAAGACAGTTTGATTTAAACTGACACTAAAGAACTGCTCAAGACTGCTATAAACAGTAAGCCCTAAAGGCCCTATTACACGGGGCAGTTATTGCTCCTAAAAGCAGCGACGGATGCCTCTGGGAGGAACTGACTGCAGTTGCTGGGCGAGTTCTAGTTTTCGCGCTTGTTCAGAAACCTCGAGCAGCTCAGAGCAACGGAGACGGTGCGGAGCAGTGCTCGGCTGACTGTCGTAGAGTAAGGATGGTCGCGATACCGCCTCCCACTGAGCCAACATAAACACGGTCCGCCATTCAATAGGTAATCGAAGGATTTAATACTGTGACTGCAGCAACTAAGTATCAAGTTCAATACCAAACACAAATTTCAAGTCAATTGTAGTAAACTATTTTGATAATACCAAACATGAAGTGGATCGTGCCTTCATTTAGGTATGATTAAATGTTTAGGAAAATTGAGTTTGTTGAGAAACATTTAATTTTGGGAATTTTCAACTGATTTGTTTTTTTTTGTGTCAACTAATTTGTGCTTTTTGGTTTACATTTAATTTTGGGAATTTTCAACTGATTTGTCTTTTTTTGTGTCAACTAATTTGTGCTTTTTGGTTTTGCTTATTTTTTTAGGATATTGTAATACTTGCGTATCCAACAGCACGAGCGTGTCGCTTAACATGTATGCCTTACAAACCAACGGTCGTGTTCTGGAGTTGGGTGCTACATTTTGTGTTGGAGTGGTGTGTTGATGCTGTGTGTTATTTCAAGGCGTGAGAAGACGGCAGTCTAAGAGCCCATAAAGCACGAGGGCAAAGGTGAATTAGGGTGAGGGGAGTCTATCGCTGTGTGTTTGGAACCACGATAAGCTGGGCCCGCACCACGAAACATAAACTTCTACAAGAAAAACACTGAGAAAATGTAAGGGCCAAATACG